>NW_019379549.1:661577-676431 GCF_000648655.2 Copidosoma floridanum
TTTTTTTTTTTACAATAGTTTCACTTTTTCAATGTTAGCATTTGAAAAAAGATCTTGGAGCTCATGTTTCATATTAAAAATCTTTGTCACTTTGTCAGTAACTCCTTTCCGAATTTTTTCGTTTGGTAAAACCAGTCATCATAAGAGTTACTTTTACTTCATCTTTGTACACTTGTCATTGTTTTGATACATTAATCCCAACTTCATAAACCTGTCGAATCTAAAACTCCACGTACCACCACTACCACCCCGTCTGTCGAAATTCTTGACGTTTGAATCAGATACACTTTCGATTAAACTTTGAAACAGGGGCCCAGCAGCATCGATACACACACAGAGCGAATAAAAACCGGATTCTGGTGGTATTGACAAAAGGCGGGGAAATCGAAGCTGCCATCGCAGCTCCGTTGATTATATTAAAGGAGGAGAAACTCTGCTTCTTCTCTGCCACATAAATGGGCACGTGTAAGTTGTGTGCCTATACTTTATCTCTCTCTCTGTCCCACATAACTTTAAATCTAAAAGGGTGACAATGTAATTGTCAATTTTAAGAGTCCCGCGAGGGGGGCTTGCGACTCGCACACGTGCTTCTACACATGTATACGCACACGGTTCCCCTGAAATTCAAAAATCGAGTAGTCGAGTGGGTGTATATGTATTATATAGTGTATACACACAAGGGGCGTACGAGAAAAAAAAGAGGGTGTGAATGATTTTCAAGGGAGGGAGGAAAATGATGTAAAACTCATTTGCATAATCTGGTATATGCAAGAGTACACAGGCTGACTAACTGTTTATCAAACAGGCTATCGGGCGCTGATGGAATTGGATTTACGTGGGAGACACGATACTTTGCCGACGTTTTTATGCAAAATGCTATTTGATTTTTGTATGTATGCATCGTGGATTTGAGTTTTTGACCCAATTTTTCGTATACAGATATACATCAACTATCAATAAAAGATGTTATCAAACAGGTACATCCTTTTTTTTATACTTGAGAAGCTGAAAAAAAAAAAAAAAAAAAAACAAGACGTCATGAAGTAAAAACATTCCTTTAACACTGCAAATCAAAGTGTGTTATTTCAACCCACTTAAGAGTGTAATTTTCTGTTACACTTTTTCTCGCTTTTGTGTATTTATGATTTACACACAAAAAATGTGCCAAAACAACCCTTTTTCACGCTTTTTCAGGACGTAAATGATAAATACTTTCTTAAAAAGTATAAAATTACCCACATGAAAGTGAGTAAAGAGCGTTACAGAAAATTACACACTTATCAAATATGGGATGAATATATATATATATCGATTGGATGTATATATATCTACATAAAAGTACTTCGATTTTCCTTTGCCGTTTATATTACAATAAAGTATGTACGAGCGTAAACACGTACACACACGCGCGTCCACGTATATATTATATCCAAATGAAACAGCGTCGCAACGAGGGATTTGAGAGCGCAATTCCAAGTGTTGGATCGTATATATTCGAAACGTCAAAAGGCTTACCCGAAAGGGGCGAACGAAGGGAAGGTATGTGTATATATCCCCCGGCTCTAACGATTGCGCGTCATGCGCGGAATATTGCGGAGAACCACCCTCGCACACACTCCGTACGCGCGCGCGCGTGTGTGTGTGTGCACCCGTACCGCGTGTAGGCGCACGTGCAATCATCGTAGAGGCCCTTGCGGTTGAGAATTTTCAAACCAAAAGCTCTCCCTCTCTCAGGCTTACGTGTTATTATACATGTTCGGAATAAAGTCACGCGCCAAGATAACTGTGGCTGCTGTTTTTACGTCCCAAGTACAAGTATCAAGCCGTCGTTTATTTTGATATCCACCCAAACTAACCTCCAAGTTGAAGCTCACGGCTTGTGCTTTTCTTTTTTTTTTTTTAAAGGGGCGTGTCTGACATCTTCATAAGTGTTCTCCGAAATACATTTTTGCACGTGTCTATACGTTTGTTATTTCATACGTACAAATGATTTGAATGTACGTTTGAGGGTTTAGTTTAGGTGCGTACAGTTGGCTTTCCAGGAAATTTGAATGTGCATGATAATTTATCAGGAGCATAGGTCTATGCACCATCCTCGCGAATCATCGCTTATTCATAGGAATTTACATGGTAATTGAACTTATAGGCTGATCATCGGGTCCATTGGGTTCGTATCGTGTTTAACAGCAAGCCGAGGTGAATTTAAACTTTTGAAAGCTGTACTGATCGATTGGAATATTCATCGTGTTAAAAGACATCTAGGCTTTCTGTTATACATGGTGAACAGTTGATAATCACTTATATGCCATCTGTCAATTTTTTTCAAGAAAAATAAAAATTCACGAGGCATCTTCTGTTTATGTGATTGGTATTCGTGCACGTAATAACTATTTACATTTTTGTCTTCCTTTTGTCAACTAGTAAACGAAGAGTAGACCATTAATCTACGAATTATCGTTGGTAACTTATACAACCAACATCATAAATATATGAACGCCTATATTCGTAACGTAACTCGTGACCCGATTATTGCAATACACAGTTAATGAAAAAGAAATTTTGAATTAAAAAAGTTACATTACAAACATTTTTTCCAAGTGCTTCTTTCCTCGCTTTTTTTTTTTTTTATTAAGTTACTCTTCGAAAGAATTTTAATGGTGGTGTTACTTATACCCGATGGGCAGAAGAAAAAAAAAATTGACCGATACTGCCCCGGTCTCCGCCTGTCTCATCACGTAATTCATCCGCAAGAGACAACCCCATCTTCTCCCTTACATTTACTTGTAACGCCACATAAGCATTCCCTTTATTACTGATCAGCTCGTGCTGTCGCACACACATACGAATGTTCGTAGACGCGTAATAAGCAGCACTTGATTAATTATTGGAAAGCTCGCGTGGCCGCTGCGTCGAAGCCTCTTCAGGAGCGATGACCAGCCGGCGCGATTCGATTCCCTTTGCGTACAAAGCCTCCGTGTGCGCCTCTCTAATGGCTTAAAAAGATAATTAATTTCGCGCCAGAAGGAATCGCGTGTGCCCCGTCCGTACCACCGTGTGTGTGTACCTATATGGACGTGTGAATTTGAGCTAGGCTAGTCCATTTATTTAGCGCTATCGATTTCCTTCCCTTTTGATTGCGCTCGCGTACACACACGCCACCTTTTTCCCTCCCTCTCTTTAGCTTTCTATCATTTCTTCTTCCTACCTGATAATAACCACGTTTCAGCTGTGAAATATTTATGGACTCTCGCAGGGTGCTCCGAACAAAAGTGCGGGCATAATAAAATTTATTTACCCCTTTTCCTTCCGAACTCAAGTCGTTCTCTTTACGGATTATACAAACATTTAATCAACATTTTTTTACTCTTTTATTAGTTTGGTATAATGCTGTATAAAAAATAAAAGTGTACAAATAATTATAAGTCATTATAGGAGTAGTGTCAATAACGTGGATACCTACACAGCGTGTTTTAACACTACTAGTAATATTAAAATAAATATCAGGGTTAAGAATTGAAATAAATTACTGATTATACTGCCAAGAGTTATGCCATTGCACGTAAGGTATAATTATTATGATTAGAAAAAAAATTTTTCTTTGGTACAATTGCTTTTCATATAAAAGTACAAATTCGTTTATCTACTCTACTTGTTACACACTGATTTTGAAAAAGCTTATACATAACTATTATATGATTTTATTTATAGTTTTTTTTCAACCAGATTTTACGTCATCAGTGTGCTATTGTTTTAAAACACTCAATCTATAATGAATCTAGTAATATTACATAGTTTTAAACATGAAATAATCGGTGTACGATATTTGTTCAACGAGTAACTGTAAATAAACATTTTTTAAACAGTTTTAGAAACCACAAAAACCAAGTAGTGTTTACTGTAAAAAGATAAAATTAGAAACGATGGCAAATAAAGTTTGGAGAAGTTGTGCCCATGAATTGGTAGTGATATCTCTCGTTTGAGTTTCAAAATGAATGCTTGATAAAATTAAGTGCCACAATCCTTTTTTTCTTTTTTAAAACAAATTCTGTGACCAAAATAGAGTAAGGTGTTTTGCATATTTCAGCTTTGAAAGGGAAAATTCACTTTGAACAGCAGTATATGCTTGTGCGCGATCGGTGAAGTTGAAATGGTATAACACACCTAAAGTTCTCGCGCGTCTCGAATAGGTAATGGGACGACGGTTGACCACAAAATTCGAGCCCGAACTTTGGAGACATATCTTCCTGACGAGTTTCTCTTGGCAATTTGTTTAACGAAGGGTGACTGCCGAGTTCGGGAAACTATGCGACCATATGTGGCGGCCTCGACTGCACATCACCTTTTCGGCTACGTATTTCAAATTCCATGTCGTTCACGTCGGTGAGCGATTAATTATTAATTAGGCTTGTATCCCATTAAATGTCCAAGAAAAGAGGATCTCACGCTAGTGTGCAGTGCTCCAGCTTAGCAATGCTTTTTGATTATATCAGGATACATGCGTAATTCAAAAGCTGTGCGAGAGAAGTGTGTAAGTAAAAGTTTCGTGTGTGCATAAACGTTGGCGATATTTCGGTGGAGCTTGGGCTTTAGAGTTATTCTGCAGCTCTGGATATTAGAGTTATGTGTAACGTACAGTATCTAGAACCTTTGTAAGTTCGCGCCCAAGACTCACCTCTCACGGCGCATGAGCAGTGGATACAGAGTATGATGATCCCCTTACACCCCGAAACTCCACAATTCCCACGTAACATATGTACTTGATAATTATTGCTCAAAAGTTATTAAAAGACAAAAATAATAAGGTGTTTTTATTTTTTTTAATATTGTGGCTTAGCCTTGAACTACAGAGATAAAATGGCTTCATACAGCAATGCGAATTGGAGATGATCCAAACAATACATCATGATTCACGTTTGCTGGCAGTAAACTCAAAAAACGAAAAATTTTGTCGCAATTTTGCATCAGCTTTTTTTTCTCAATAACATACACGCATGAACGTATTAAATTACGATCGAGGCGAGATGAAAACGCTCCGTTCAATCCATCATCTTTAAGTGAAGCGAAAAGGACGCGCAAAAATCTACACACAGCCCGATGATTCACCGCAAGCTCTCCTCTCAATCGCATTCTGCACGACCACCCCCCATAGGCTCAAGGTCGTTTCTACTACACTGCTACTGCTGCTGCTGTTGTTGCGAAAAAATCAATCTCGAACCGTGCTCTTATTCACCACGTTGGAGAGGCATATCTGAAGCAGTGGAGCAATGGGAAAACGGGGAGAAGTAAAAGTGCGGGCGCGTGGCCTTGAAACTAAAAGGGGGGTTGGAGAGAAGGGGGTTTAAAAGAGTAGAGGAGATGCTACTGGCATCGTGGGTTGAAACGAGAGCGCAGAAACGTAATAATCTTGCGAAACTTTAAATCTGGATTCCGGCTAGTAAGCCTGCTCTCATATCACTATAAGGAATTTGGTGGTATGTGTGTGAGGGCGTAACCCAAAAATGTTTACGCAGTTGTACTTGGAAAAAACTCATTAAAATACGGAATTGAAGGATGTAGGCTTCTGTAGAGAGAAAAAACAGAACGTTAAAACATTAAAAACTTTTAAGCATATTTACAATTATTAAATATTTTAACTAATTGACAGCACGTGGCTCGAAAAACTTAGAAAATGACACTACTCACATAAATGTCTTTTTCATTGATGTTTTAATTTTTTTTTTCTTTAATTTTGAATTTATTACTCTTTTAGAAAACCGATTTTAAAAAACCAATACATCAGCTATTTATTGTTAATTTGGAATATTTCATCTTAGACACCTGTCACCACTTAAAAATAAAATTTTGATACAATTGATTTTTTTTATTTCTATTTTATTCCAGTTTTATTAATTAAAAAAAATCAATTTTTTCTCTTTAATATATTCTGTGATAGAAGCTCCTACAAAAGTAAATAAACGAATAAAATAAAAGATGTGTTTGGGCATGGATGTACATAGGTGTATGAAGATAGTTATTAATACCGCAGAACTCTATTGACTGATACTTATTTAGGAAAGCTAATTTTATTTTACGTTAAAAAACTCATCATCGTTATAAAATTGGATTTTATGAATTTTCCTCAATTGTTTTTTCTTTTTCATATCAATTTTTGAAAATAAATTTTTTTAGAAAATTGTTACGTACGAAAGCATAGAAGCAGACAAGGAAGAATTCAATTAATGTAATGAATTAATTGTTAAAAATTTTTCATTAAAAAACGATATTGAAGATGAAATAATTTAAAAAAAAGGAAGCTGTGTGCCATTAAATTTTTTTTGTTTTGTTTAAGTAGGCTGCTTCCTTTCTTATTAAATTTGTATCGATTTTAAAAATTGGATCTTTTTATTTTAGGATACTTTACAATATAAACTCTTAATAATTAAAAAATTTTCTACGAAAAAAAAAAAATAACAATAACAAACAAATTAAAAAAAAAAAAGATTTATAAAACAAAGGATGTGTGTGAGCACGAGTGTACATCAGTGTAAATAAAGTTATTAATATCTCAGGGTTCTTTTGACTGATATTTATTTAACAAGACTAGTTTATTTTACATTAAGGAACTCATGACCGTTAGTAAATTACAATTTTTTTTCTTTTTTTCTTTTAATTTGGATTACATCAATTTTTAAAAATCAAATCTTTGAGAAAATCTGACAATTAAAAAAAAATTATTAAAAAATTGGAAAAAATAGAGTAAAAGGAGCTTAACTTATTTTTTCAATTAATTGTTGAAAAATTTTAATTTTTATAATTTGAATATATACTACATAATTTTGCTCTTAAGTTATACATATGTACGTATACTAAATCCACGAAGATTGCAACTAGCTGCAAGCCTTTTTTTAGCATTACTCGTAAAAGAGAGAGGGAGAGAAACTAACTATTATATCTATAATCTCGTTAAAATTATGTTTAATTAGGCACAAATAATAGAAACACCTTTTTGAGGCCTGTTACCGTCTGTTGTCTATACAACATGTCGCAACCACCCCATAGGTGTACACGGAGTAAGAAGAGAACGGCAGTCACAAGTGAGGACAGCAACCGTAGATGTATGTACTTCTTCTTCTCTTCTCCATCAATGCCGTTCTTTTTCTCTTTTTAGAACGTCCACTTATGTATTTATACGGATACTTTAATTAAATGAGTGGTCACTTTAAAGCTAGTCGAAGCCCTTGACCGGTTACATGCGATGTCCTTACAGTTCATTGATAGCTGCTGTACTTACGAGATTTTACTTTCTGTTTGTTCAAGGGCTTTTTTACCCCGCTTTTTTTTAATTAACTTCACTTATTTTCTTTTTACTCAGATAACATCAACCCTGTACCAATAATCACATAGCTGCTACACCATAATTCTAATATTATCGTATTTTGTGCATTATCTTTTGGCTTGCATTCTCAGTAAACAAAAAATGATTCAACTATCATTTGTCTTGAAATTAAAAAGCTATTAATGATATAGATGGATCGTTATGTAATTTACAATTTTGACTACCAGTGATGATCCTGAAGGACCCCTTTTGCAGTTACTAGAAGCTTATAACGTTGCTTTTGACTCGAAATCGTTAAATCTACGATACGATGAAGCTGGGAAATCTGAACATAAATCTTTACAACATTTTCTAGTTGCAGCAAAATTTTTTTATTTTTTTTTGGTCATAATAATTAAGTAAAAAACTTTCTCTCACATAAGAATACGTGTGAATTAAATAATAAAAATTTTTCAACAACGGTGAAGCTAGGGTGTCTGAATTTTGCATACTTGAAAATTATTTTTAATTCATGTAAATTCCTCCACGGGACTCCTAAATTTTTTATTTTTGAATTAAACTTGGAATACTTCATATACTCCGAAGTGGAGGTAGGAATCATGGATAGAATTATTTATAAAACAGGCAACCGCATCTTAACTTTACTAGAGTAACGTGAAAAAAAAAGAGAGAAATAAGTTATCAAACACACCCTTTGAATAAAACGATCCAATCGAAACGACAGACTTTCCAAGCCCATACTCCTTATCTCTCTCTCGTCCTTTTGGCGCCAGCTATTCGCTCCGCTCCCGATCAGTCGACCCTGTGCTTATTCATGCATTTGCCGTCTTCTCTTTCTTCTCCTTCTTTGCCTCTCTTATTCACGATCCATCTTACAGTAAGGCGTATATGTATAGTTATATGTTTGTACCACCAACCCGTGTCAACGCTTTGCGGCGTAATTGCGCGGCACCTGTCAAAGCAGTAGCAGTTATATAACATCGGGTCTTTTCACTGAAGAAAAAAAAAAAAAAAAAAAAAAAAAAAAAAAAAAAAAAAAAAAAAAAAAAAAAANGTAAACATAAAAAAAAAAAAGAAAAAAAAAAATAGAAAATTTGGTCACCAAAGGCAAACTCGTCAAAAGCAAAAGGTCAATAAATCACGCGAGCGAGTGCCCGAGGTAAAATTGTGAAGAAAAGGTAATTATGAAAAAAAAAAAAAAAAAAAAAGAGAGAGAGATAAGAAAGGAAAAAAATGATATTGGACAGTCGGAAAATCGCAGCGGAGAATCTAAGACCCGGGCGATTCTCCGATCCGATAAGGCTGCTGCTGTTTTCTGATGCTGTTGGATGGCCGTGAGCGCCCGCGGACCTTCTTTGAGACCTTTGTGGTGGCTGTGTTGCTACGGCAGATACTGGTCTCCAGTGGCGCTCCTTCCTGAGCTTATATACATTTATTTGTTTTTTTTTTTCTGATCTATCGATTGTGACTCTTATTTATGGGGAAAAATAAAAAATTTAGAGAATTAAAATGCAAGAAAAATATGTTCCCGTACAGGTACTTAACTGTGAGAACTTATTATTATATTTAACGCACTTTATTATTATAATCAACGCAATTTATTATTATACGCATATTATTATAATCAACGCACTTTAATAGTTTAAAATTATAGCGAGTCCCTAAATTATCGGACCATAATGTTTTCCTCGCTAATATTTATGGTGTCTACAGCACTCGACCGGTCAACGATAATAAAGTATCTTCGTATAGCCCAAGCTATGAGAAAAGTGTGCGATCACCCTATAGTATGCATCGTGGTATTTATTAGACCAATTTCTGAAATGCTCAGCATCCGATGTATTTATGGTCTCGATACGAGCTTGATTGCTCATCAATTTAATTTTATGTTTTGAATGTCGTTTGCGAGGTGTGATGTGTGTCATAAATAAGCTTCTCGTAGTGATAAAGAAAAAAGACGATTGGCGTAATTGATATTTGAGTGCCACTTATAACATCCTATATTTTGTTTATTAACCAGTGGTAGTGATTGTAAGGCGATGTTAAATTACTACTGCAGGATAAGCTGTGTCTTCCATAATTGGCTGAGAAATATGTGCCTGTAATCGGTATAAGATAGTTATCTTTATTTTATGACAAAAACATGCAGTTGCATTTTTTCAAACATGTTTTATTATCATGTTTTTAACAATAAAAAGTTGAATTTCCTATCGAAAAATAAAGTTTTTTAATCATTACTACCACAATAATTACCTGTGTAGTATCATGTTTTTTAAAGATTAAAATTGAATAATTATGTCATAAATTGATTACACAAAAAAAAATTTGAAATATTGATTGAATTTACCTTGATGAGTAAAAATGGCACTAGTTTTTGCAGCGTATTAGTAACAGACGTAACTTAAAAAATTCATTCAATATACCAACTATTATCTGCCAGTTTTATTCGTAAGTACGTACTTTTATCATAGAAAAGTATTACTATTCGTAAACAAAATATAAAAAGTTGGCTTGCCATACTTTAGGAAAAATTTTTGGGGAATCTTTTTTGTCAAGCAAGGATGCGTATGTAACTTTACGAATGAATAAAAGTCAATGTAAAGTCGACGATAAAAAATCTATCGTACATATTATACAGACATTAAATCGATGTATCAAATGGTAGTTTTCCTACGAGTTTGAAAAGTCTTTGTTTGCGAACCGAGAGGTTTGCGGCTCGAGCCGAAGGCGAGGGACGTAACGAGGTTCGTAAAGGAGACTTTTCGAACGAGTTCCGGAAAACTGCTTTTTCGCCCGAGGAAGTACCAGCCTCCCAAAACCACCCGAGGGCGGAAAATGACATTTTTAGACTTAATCTTGAGAACCCCTCAAGAAAAAATTACTTTCATTAAATATAAGTCAATTTTCAAACAACTAAATTGTCAAGCCGTGAATCTCTGAACGATATATTTATAATATCACACATTTTATCAGATAATTAGGTAGACTTATTCATTGTTTGATGTTATTTTTACCTTTAATTTACAGTCATGTACTAAATCTAAAGCTTCGACGGTTATGAAGTTTTTTTTTATACTTTCCTATCACATTACCAAATTTCTTTTTTCCATTTTGCACTTTTGTTTTTTCAGAACTCAAAATAAAATCTCCTTTTACACTATCAGCATAATCTCATGTTATAATGTATTCTTAAGTTACCAATTTGTGTTGCTCCTTTATTTATTTTTTTAAAATTTCCTTAAGCTCTGATAAATAAAATAGAATTTGTACATCAAAAAAATAAATAAAATAAAATAAAATCCATAAACCAGCGGAACTTATTCACACACTTTCATTTAATGACGTGCCTTTTAAACAATGCATCTATCAATTTTTGTAAACTACAGAGATTCAGAATAAACGTAAAAAAAAAATTCGGTCATTGACCTTACCGTACACGAAGCACTTCCAAATTCAACGACCCTACATTTGCCCGATATATATATGCACGGGTTGGTTAATTTTTGGTGCAACACGCTTCGCTTCGTCACAGTTGAGCTACTTCTTGTCCTTTTGTCTTGTATAATTTCGAGATCGCAAAGATATGTACGGGAAGATAGAGGTGTATAGATAGCGCCAGTGCCTTGCTTGTGTGTAATGTTATACACCTGCTTCAAGCAGTTTTGCCACTGAATTACTGTTGGTAAAGATAATTGGTCTTTTAAATAAAAATATAGATGTATAAACGTATATGTGCCTCCGGAAAATAGTACACTCCAAAAATTTATAACCAAAATGTTGAAAATCGAGTGTAAAAAGTGCTGTTTTTATAATGATTATTGGATTCTTTGTTTTTGTGATTCTTATTTTGATTAGAACAAAAATGTATCGATTAATCATTTTTCATCTATTGCAATATTTATTAAAAACTCCTAACTTTTGGGTAAAAAACATTCGGGTCTAGATTGAAATGTTAATTTTATAACTTTTCCTATGAAAATTATCGTTGTATTTAATAAGTGACTCTATCAGTAGTAAAAAATGAATCATTATTTCTGTATCAAGTAACCACCAAAATGCAACTCACTGCACAGAATTGTTTTTAAAAGAAGTAAGATTTAATTAAATTGAAAAGATCCGGACGACAGAGCCAGAGAGTTGAACAAAAAGATCCTGAAAGACATTGACCTCGTAAATTACAGCTTTGGTGTCGTTTTTTGTATTTTATTTTCTGCGGTGCACAGTTATCTGAATGGGAATCAGGAAAGACAATAAGAACGAGTAATTGAGGAAAAAAAGAGATCGCCGAAAACGAGCGCATCGTCGGACTTCCGGCGTGAGCCGAACTTTGAGCGGAATCATGCTAGAAGGCACCTTTTTTATGCGCTCAATGTAAGCACAAGCGATGCTCAAAAAATTTTGGACGCGCGTGTGTGTACAAAAAATGCAATTTGTACACTTGAAAACAACACTTGGAATCATCTTTTTTTTTTACTTCATTTCATAAATAAATGTGGAATTGCTGCTGAAAATATGTTCACTACCAATTTTTTTGATTCCAACTTCTTCTTTATTTTTATCTTCTCACTGCTTTATTTCAAAGACATAAGTAAGAAAAATATGTAATACTTGAAATCCAAAGAACAAATTTTCCTTTAGCATGTAGATTCAGAGATGGATATACACGTCTACTTGTACCTTTCTTTTTCATTTTCATATTGATGTTCATAATGATGAAAGTTAATAATATTCTAAAGTTTTTTTTGTAAAATTAATTTAACAACCCTTTGTCTTTTTCAAGTAAAGTTTACTGAGAAAGCAATACATCATTTTTGCGTGAAATTTTTATCTTTTAACAAGTATTATGAAAGTGCTATTCTAACAGCAGTCAACATCGTATAAACTGAATTGTGGGACACACGTTGCTGTACGGGGAGAGTAACCCTTGGCGCGATAAACTAGGGGATAAACAAGGAGATTTGGGGAAAACTCTTAAATTCACTGCGCTTAAATCCAGGACATGTTGGATATTTATATCTTTTCTCCTTTATTTCGATGGTGGAACCTATGTATCATAATGTGACAAAGATTTCACGAGAACTTTATTAGAACAGACTAAACAAACAAGTTTCATTCACTCGAATAATGCAATCTTTAGACGGTCATTAATACGAAATATAAAAATTCATTTCAAAACTATATCGTGTAAAACCATAACCACGTATCAAATAAAGATACCGCGTGTTAAATCGCTCCGGAATTTCACGTAGTTGTTTTCAATCCGAGACTCATCACGTCTCCCACTAATTATGAAATATTATCCCTGCAGAGCCAACGTTTTCGGCGCTCCCTTTTCTCCCCTAAAATATCCTACGTTAAAAAATCCAAAGGGCAGCAAATAAAAGAGGATATACCGCTAAACACAAGTTCAAAAGTGCGTTCACGAAAACATTGGCACGCTTGCTGCGCGAGCTGTTTGCAGAAGAAGAGGAAATTAAGTCAAAGAAACGCGCCGGGCTAACGAAAACGAGATAGAAACGGGGTATAAAAAAAAAAAAAAAGCGTTGAGCTGCTTTTTTCCCCTCAACCGAGAGATCCTCCTGCTTTAAATACAAGGGATAGAGAATGAGAGGAAAAAAAGTATAAGGGAAAAAGCAAAGTTTTTTGCCGGCGTGTAGTCGTATCGTTTTATTCGGCTTCTTCGTTCACGGCGTCTCTCTCGAAGCTACCGGGGAGGAAGGGTCGGATTGCGGAGGGAGAGTGGGTGCAAAATTTCCTTGGGTCCCTCGCTCCCTTTCGCCGTGCGCAGGGTCCCGCAGAAATTGCGAATTACTTATTCCCACTCGGCTGACTCAAACACGTCGTTATCTGCGTTTCGCGCGAGGGCGAGCTACAGGGAATAGGGTACGTTGTACAGGCGCACCGTAAAGGGAGAAAAGCCAGAGAGAGATGGAGCTAGCTCCACGGCCGAGGGTAAGGTTGCGAATTAACCTTGCAGTGTCTTTCAAAGTTTCATAAATCTTGAAGAAGCCGCGTGGGAGTTGGTCTCTCGGCTGGTGTGTGCGCCTTCCCTTTCTTTTGTACCATCACCCCTCCTCCCCTTTTTTTTCTCTCTCTCCTCTTTCTCATTTTTCGCAAAAAATAAGCTTAAGCGCAGTGAAAGCGTATTAAAGTGGAATGCGATCGACGGATTAAAAGATAACGGGGAGACGGTTCTTTTTTCTTATTTTTTATTTTCGTTGGGCAAAAAAATCTAATTTATACGTGACCCTCAACTTTGTGAGGTGATTGATGTACATGAAATCACTATCATTTCTTTTCATGGAGGTTTGCATAAAACTGAAATATATTTTTGGTGCAAGGGAATACGTGTTGTGGAACAACATCTGAATCATAGTTTTATGTTGATAATATAAAAACCATATCATAATCGTGGTAAATCTTTGATTGACTCAGACTTTTTTGCAGAGATAATCGTATGGAACTTATCAAAGAAAATTATGAGGCTTCAGATTTTTTTTTTTTTTTTTAATACACGTACTTAACACTTACTAGTAAAAGTAAGGTTTTATTTTTTAGGAAAAACATGGTGAGTGATACATTTTTCAATTTTACTGTTTAATTGCTTAATCATGTTTTTTGGCTCGAAATGATAATCACCTTCAAGAAAAATCTAGAATCACCAGATTGAGTACTCAATAATGAGAAAAATCCTGACAAAGTCATCAATGACTGACCAGTCTTATATAAAAAATATAAAATCCTTCAAAAAATCAACTACGATTTAAGTGGTTTTATTATCCACGCAAAATAAAATTACAGTTGAATGAGGAGTATAAATGGACTCTCTATGAACCTGAAGTATAACTGCACGCCTTGAAAATTGAAAATAAACAAACAATTGATTCATTTTATGCTCTTTTAGTGACGCCCACGTACAATTGCAATTCACGTGTGATAATCCCAGCACGTAAACTCGGACAGACTTTGGTCGTGTCTCTGAAAATCAAACAAGAGTCGTATGGAGCACGACCTCATAAAGACAGCTCGCAAGTATTAACTTTCAATCTTCCATCGCGTGTGTATGAATCCGTGCTCCCCCAGTCCCATCAAACACTAGGTCACCGGGCAAACACACCGCACACATAGAGCACTCGATCGAAATCAGCCATCTGTCACGTTCTGCAAAAATGTGCAGGCTGCAAGAATCCCAAGAGTCGCGTAGCAGTATTTCGCAGGGTCCAGCTTTCGCTTTTGCTCCCATGTATATTATATGTACGCACACGTGAAATTCGTCCTACATCCGCGTGCATGTACGTGAAAACGGGCGGGGATTTTATCAGGAAAAATGGCACTCGATTAAACATATACAAGCCGCACTAACCGAGGCGACCCTCGCTAACTAATAGACTCAATTACGTCTCTTGGGTAGGTCTTTCCCCCCTTGTCAGACCCGCGCGTCCCTTTTTTCATTCGATCGTCGATCCGGTGCGCGCGGTTTGCTCCACGTAATGCATTTCGAGAGAAGAAGCTGCAGCGTTGATGTCTGTCTATATATAT
>NW_019379549.1:676436-721944 GCF_000648655.2 Copidosoma floridanum
CGTATATATAGCGTCATACCCGCGTATATATATATATATATATATATATATACGTGTACCTATCGAGGCGAAAGGGAGAGTGGATTTTCTTTGG
The DNA here is from genome assembly GCF_000648655.2 of Copidosoma floridanum. Next base: position 676,531 of record NW_019379549.1, read on the forward strand.
ATGTCTGGTGACGTGGCCCCAATGAGGCGAGCCTCTGCCCACGAAGAGGCGATAATTTTGCCAAATCGTTCAATTTGTCGATCTACGTGCGGCAGATTTGTTTTGGAAAACGAAAAGGCCTCCCTCGTGACTATTTTTTCTCCCCCTCACCCTTCGATTTCCTTCTCGCTCCGTCCCTTTTGTTTCTCGAGCGTCGTTTTCCTCATCTTTATATTTCGCTGCTCGGCCTCCCTTTCCAAATGTATATACATATATATGTGCACTCCCCTCGTTGTTGCGACTGCTTTTTATTGCTTATTTTGCATTTTTTTTTCTCTCTCCTCTCCGTCTCTGTGGTAACGAGGAATGAGGAGTAAAGAAAAAAGAGAGAAAGGGAATCAAGCCGTTTAAACGCGATTAGTTTCATTGGGCCCGGGCGACTTTTTATTTTAATCGGAACAATAAAACGCAGATCTGGGCCGAGGGAGACGAAGAACCGTTAAATATTATCAGCGAGGCTTGATTAGCTGTATTTACATTCATTTTCGTGAGTTACGGCACTCGAGGACGAAATTACATTTTTTTCTTCACGCCCTTTTAAGTGCGCCTTTTTTATGGCTCTTCTATGCAGATGATTAAAAGAATCGAGCTTCGTTGTGTTTTTTTTTTTTTTTTTATTGCAACTCTATAGATGTGGAAGGCAGAAATATTTTTTTTGTTTCTCGAATCCTGTAGGAGGTGAGATGATTTTTTCAATTTAGAAACAATTTTCAAAGGATTTTACAGTTGTTGACATTTGAAATATAATAGATTCGATAAACCTTAAATTGAAAATTTCAAGTAAGACTCAATCATTGCCTGATAATTGGATTCGGATGGATTTCCGAACAAGTAAAGTTTCTGCAATGTACAGCTGACGGAGCCACATGACTTTCGACTCCCTATTTCCGACACGAACAAAATGGATTGGCCGAAAAAGTCACATTTTCGTCGGGCAACTGCTGCTGAAACGGGTGTCCGAAGATAGTGACGAATTAAGAGTGATGTACCCCGTCTAGTCTTCTTTCTCCGCGAAAACGAGTGATATATAAGTCCATTTAAAAGGGTTTTTCTATCACTGAACGCGGGCGTCTGGACCTCATGGCTCATCGCCCCTGTCCTGCACAGACTCTAATGGACTGAATGTTTTTCCCATACATCTTTCGTTGGACGTACTTGTTCTGGCTGTCTTTCAATTTTGCTTTATATTGTAGCATAATCTTATTCTATTGCGAGTATCTTGAACGAGATGAAAGTTTTTGACAATGTGCTTGTCTTTGTTGTTTCAAATTTCTTTTGTCACAAATGGTAGTTATTGAAAATGGCACAAAATCTAATAAACTGGATACGACAAAAACTTGGTACCCAAAGGGTTTCTAGTATCTCATTAAAAGATGTACATGCCTTTACAACTATCATACATGCTTTTAAAAACGAGATTCTGCATGGTTTAGTTGACACGATGCATCCTTCACTTTTTTCATAATACACAATGTTTTAAAAATATTGAAAAAAGGTTTTTTATTTTTTTAAATTAAAAAAAGTTTTAATATCAGTTTGATATTACCTTCTGGATGACACCACCTAAAGTGCGGAACTAAATTATTTTATGATAGTTTTTAGCAATTATCATAAATTATTTAATTTATTTAAAGACTGTTTTAGTCCTCCATTTAGGGTGTTGTCATTCAAGTGGTACTACAGAATCTTAAGTATCAATACTGTTATTACCTCTCACTTGGAAGGTTTTATTGGTCGATTGGATTCATTTCAAACACATGCATAAATATCTTAACTATATCATATTTTGATTTGCATCAGAAGGATTGAGGGCTTGAACTATGACAATTTGAAGGTGGTACTTGTAACCTGCACCCAATACTCAGAAAGTCACATCCCTTGAGGTCCCTACTGTTGGTAAGATCGTACCACCGTAAAAGATATTCCACCAGCTCTCGAGCTGGCCTGAGTTTACCCAATCTCAAGGCCCACTATCTCACTATCAGTTTTATTACTCTTTAATATGCATCAACTTGAAAAAAAAAGAACTCGATGACAACAACCTTCGGCACCTCCAGCACCTTTCTTTGTCCCGCTTCGTACGGCCAAGTCGCGCAGTTCGTGTGTGTAACAGATCAGCCCAAAACGGCTCCAGTTTTCATATTAATATCACATCCGAAACAAAGTGGCGAAACGCGCGAGCTCACCGTCATTTATAAAAACACGCTCCGGGGCTCATTCGCATCCCCACGTCGGCCCCTCGTAAATCAAAATGCGCCGCTATTACTTCCCCGGCTCCACCTCCTTCGGGGCGCCCATAGAATCATCAGGCAGCAGCCAGCCAAAGAAAGACGGGAAACAGGATAGAAATATCGCCTCTGCTTTCCATCGACACTTGAATGGCCTTGGAAAACGAGCACTTTGAAACTCCCTGTTACGTTGCACACACGTGCGCGCGCGTACACTACTCTCTGATGTACAGTATATATACGCATACGGAGTCGGTGACATACGGTGTATATACGCATTCGCGAGCGCGTGAGAGAAGAAATAAAAGGGGTGGCATCAATGGGCGAGAGAGAAAAAAAAAAAAAACAGGGAGAGGGTGATTCCTACGCGTGGATATATGTATGTATATGTACGTCCTCGTATGCGCATGTATGCAAATGTGCGCGCGTATTGTGTACCAGATATATATATAAAGGCTTGCACTGCTGCGCGGATCGCATTAGTAACGGACCGTCAGCCGATTGATCGATAATCGAAGAGGTACGGAGACTCGGATGTATCGTGCCAATAAATTTCAGGCCCGGAGGGCGCAACAGCGCGGGATCTGTTAATGATTGTCGCGCCGCGTATCTGTATATAATGTACATAGAAACTACGGAGCAGTGGCCGACGGGATGAGTAATGAACGGATGAATTTTGCAACAAGAGAGGAATAGAAAGATAAAGGGGCATCGGTCGTTGTGTCGCACTGAGCCACTGGCTTACATATATAAAATACACGTACACGGGGTGCTGTGGGGACGATTTATTATGCGCGCAAAGTGCTCGCGAGGGGCGATTCACGGGACGCGTGATTGCGCGAATCGTCGACACTGCTTTTGCTCTTCCTGTTGATGGTCCTTCTGTTGTTTTGTACGTCGTCGAAATACTATAGCTTTGCTCGCTGGTTACAGCGAGATTTGGAGGGAGTGACGAGACGGGCTTGCGCTTATCTTGTACGTATATATGATTTATCGTCAACGTGGACGGAGGAATGACGAATCATTTCGCAACGTTTGTTTAATGAGCGATACTCGGGTGTTTTGCGTGAATTTAGAGCTTAGGTATGCGGGGCACAGGGTTTCGAGCTAAATACGCGAGCAGCTGAATGACAGTCGCGAATTTCATGTCTCGTTGAATAGCGGAGGGTTGTGTCGGGCAATTTTTTTGCTGCTGTTGATATCAGTCGGAGGCGGGGAAAAAGCAATGAAAAGTTTCTGGACACTATCAGTGCTATTTGAGGAGCGGCAAAAATGTTAAAATGGCAGCGCGTGCCAGTCAATGCGCCGGAAATTGGATTGGCTCTCTACCAAGCAAACTCTGCGCGGAAATTCTATGGGAGGTTTCAATCAAGTCTGCTTCAGTTTTTCGGGATGTATATACGTATTAGGTGGGCGTTGCTTCTATAAGTGGGAGAGTTAACAAAAAACTGCCAGATGTGTATGTTAAAAAATGGATAAAGGGTTTAGCTCGTACGAAGGTGAAAGTGCCCCAAGCGATTGTTTGGCTCAAACTTTCTAGATCAAAAAGTAAAATAAAAAGATGTTTTTATAACTAATTCCAGGTCTGTAGATCACTCTTGGTATAGGTGGGATCAGTCCAAACGTGTTTTTCAATATTTTTTTTTTCAATTTTCTCGGTTTAGTAAGCAAAATAGAATCTAGAAAGAATTTATAAAAATGCAGTTTTTAATAACAAAAACACTACTTTTTTTTAAATTTTGAACACCAAATTAAAATTTTTTAAATCGTTGGAAATTAAAAAAAAATCTGGTAAAACTTCAATTTTAAATAGTACAATGATGAAATTTTTTTTTTATATTAGAGACATTTTTCGTATCACCATATATTTTTTTTTATGATTATAAAAGGGGTGATATAAATCTCAACAGTAGATAAAAATGTGTGTTTTGTAAAAAAAAATTTTTTTCGTACAATCAAGTAATAATGTCTTTTTATTGTTCCTTTCCATCCACTAAGTTTAAGTGAAAAAATCGTTGGGCGTACTTTTATTTCCTTTACCCAGCTAGACCCTTTGGTTTGTTTTACAGGTTCTTAACTTTTTGAAACGAGACAATGAAAAGCTTTTCTTAATCATTCATGATAACGAGAAGGCCAAGTTTAATTAATTATCAATTGCTCAATAAGAATTTGCTTAATCTACATCTACAATTCTGGCTAAAATATAGGTTATATTTCTCTTGGCGCGAGAGTTTCGAAGCAAACATAACTATTAATCATGCACTTCTTCTGAAAGACATTATTTTTCAATCAATGTTTTACTTCAAGAAAAGTAGAGTGCCATCGACGAGTCGGAAAAAAACGCTCTTGGAAAGTCACTTCATCGAACGGAAGTCCGCTCACAAAAACCGGAGGAAACACCAGAGAAGCGAAAGAAATGAAGCCATCTATGCAGCGGATCAGACAACTAATGTAATTAGCTTGGGAGAGAGAGAGAGAGCAGCCCAGACAGTACACGATATAGGATTCCGATGGTGACTGGTAGGGTCAGCTATGATTTCGCCAATCACTGTTTTTCTTGCTTTTTCCTGTTCCTTCAGTTCTTCAACTTCAAGCTTTTTATTAGCACTGAAAATGTGTCTGCCAACTTTCGTGATTTTCCACTTACAGGTATTGCAGTGGGTGTTACAAACTTTTTGCAGGAACTTTTTGAAATGGTTCCTCATACAATTTGCTCGCTCGTTGGTTAGCTCTACGAGGATAGAATCGCATTTTGGTTCCGAAGAGACTTAGTTTCACAACAATAAATCAAAGGTTTGAAGTGTACACGCGATAAAATTACTTAATGTAAAATTTCAACATCCGAGGAAGATGTGAGTTTTTCCCGTGTTATGTCAGCCAAGCCTGACTACTGATGGATATTACTACTTATGAAAGCAAGTCGAAAACGGGGGTACCGCATACCTGTAGTTCATACATCGTTTTAAGGTTGAGTGTGACATAACATATAAGGCAAAAAAATCGCATACATTTCTTATTAAAAAGTTACATTTGTATCTGATGTTTTTAAATTATTAAGGTAATGACAAAGTGAGTTTATTCGCTTCAGGCATTTCCTAATATAGAGGGAATAAAGAGTCAAGTGAAACATTCACGGTTTTACAATATCTTGGAAAGTATAAACTAGATTCGAATTATGTGAAAAGCTTTTTTATTTGTTTACATAAGATTAATTATACATAAGTTTGCCTTATATTATTAATCTCACATTATAATTTTACTTTTTCGAAACTCTCTGTATATGCATTTGACGCTTAACATCCAACTTATAGGGAACTTGATAATCTGTATTAGTCCAATAAAGTATTTTATAAACTTTTGTCTTGTACAGGTGACAAAATTAATTAATGAAGCTTCTACTTAATATTTTTTAATAAGTTGTTAGTCAAAAATAAAATGTATTTATACGTATGTGGCATTCAATAGTACTTAACAACTTTCTACCGTTTCAAAAGTATAAAATATTAATTGCAAATGAAACTAGGACTTTTTAGTTTATTTCTTAAGTTGAACAAAATATCATAGTTTAAAGAATCCGCTTGTCAATAATCGTGCAAAAGTAACTCGCACAAAAATAAAAGTAAAATAAAAAAAGAACAAATGCAAGTTCCATTGAACTTTGCTTTATACCTCGAGTTGATAAAACCACTGGGTTTTAATATTAAGCTTTCAATAAACTCGAGGGGCAGGAGGGTGAAGAAGGGGTCTAGCCGGGAGAACAAGGGGTGACTGAAACGGTGGAAAAAATGTCAAAGAAAAATACCTGCGAGTATTTGCATTTCTTTTATCCACAGTATGTTTAAATTAAATTTTTAGAAGCCTGCACGGTTCTCTGGACAAAGCTTGGCTATGCTGTCCGAAATTATTAAACGAATTTTTCTCGCAAAGGACTCCTTTTTAAATTCTTTAATTTTTACAATATCTTGAACTACATTGAAGCACATTAAAATTCATAACTTGCAACTTTATGGGCGACAAAAAATACTGAAGTATAGAGTCATCATAAAACGACAGGTCTATATAAGAGTACATATGTACAGCATGCATAAAGTAAATATTTTTTTCATTAGGAAAATCAATCTTGGTTCAGGATACCTGTCAATTTTTCAAAAATTTTCACTAAACCTTGCTATAGTATTCATGGTGAAGTAAGTTGTTTAATGACATGATTTAATAATACACGAAATGTTTAAAATTGAAAACTCTCGTGAGATTTGCCACTTGTAGTAAATCTCAATAACCCAATTTTAAGTTTCTTTAAATTTTATATGAAAGTGAATACGTTGCTTGCTTTAATTTCTTGGAGGTATTTATAGCTGAAAATTTTAAATTATTACCGTCCAAAATTTAACAGCAGGTTTATTACTATCAAATGTGATTCCACAAAATTTCACGGTAGCGTTACAGTACTGTAAACCAAGTGTGATTACTTAAAAAACAATCAATAATTGTTGTTTTTTGTATGTTTATTAACATAATCTTGATTTTTAATAGTTTCAGTCTAATTTCGGTAAATATAAAAATTGAGGTCGTAATTTATACAACTAATGGAAGCAAAAATATCGATCTCTCGCATACAAATCTTGTCTATTTTTTAGGCTTATTTTATAAAGCCTCTCGATTCGTAAATCCTGTCAGTCGATATGATTACAAAAGAGCTTCGTGTTGAGACATGCACAGAGCAAAAGAAGAATAACTAATCTAAGGTGATGTAGGTATGAATATACGTTCATGAATTACTGCATTGTTTCTTTCCTTTTTTTAGTTTTGGAAACTCTCACAGCATGCTTTTGGGTGCCAGAAAATCATTTTGAGCCAGAGAACAAGAGAAGCCCTTGTATGCTATACTCGACCCTGATTCATGGACATGTACACCTTTTTGGGTTTCTATAGGTGTATTCTACATGTGAAAGGACTAAATTTTCAAAGCGCAAATTTTGTCGCACATTATGTATGCCATATTTCATTGGTTAGCAGCTGGATCTATAAACACCCCTCGTACATTTTTTTACGTGAATCCACGCGTTCGCTTCATTAGCTTTAAAAAGCGTGTTTTTTTCGTATTCACTGCTAAAAGTGAGTGGGAAACACGTTGCCCACCACTGCTTAGGGATACTTGATCTATGAGATGCGCAACGCAAGAGACCGAAAAAAATTTCTTTGTAAACTTCTTGTCATTTTATTTACCATTTTCGTCAATCAGGGTGATAAATAAAGTTGATAATGATGTGGAAAAAATTCCTAAAGAGGATTTTGTAAAAAAAAAAACACAATTCTGCTGCTTGTTTCGTGTACAGTTATCAGACGTTATGCTTAATGACACGAAATAACATGACTTTTCGTGATTTTTCGAACACCGTTAGATAAATGCGCTTTTGGTGAAACATAGCTACGAAAATATGATAGTCCCTGTGCTAACGGTGGAAATTTTTAATTGTAGGAAATCTTGAACATTTACATAGTAACATTGCGTAACATTGCGTACTCAACTTTGTAGGTGTGAGCTCAACACAAATTAATATACTTATTCGTCTTGAGCAAAAACAAATGGTCCTTTTTTTAACACCCTTTGTTTATTCGGGTCTTAATGCATACGGTTTGAAGAACAAAACTGAAATAAACTCAGGAATTTGTTCAATTACTTTCCTTTATCTGAGGCAGTATGAAAGTATACATTTATGCACTTGATAACTAATAGAATCAATATTTGCACTATTCAATACCGGCCTTGAATAGTTTTTGTAAGTTAGATCTTAAAACTTTAAGGGTACGAAATTTTTATAAAAACCAATTAAAAATTATTATGATGCAATAAAATAAATGGCCTAATATGTGCAGTAAGTAGTTTTCGCACATAGTTCAAAAAAAATATAACTAGGCCAGTAGTGGTCAATTGCGTTTCCAATTGGGTTATAACCTAAGGCCAACAATGATGAATCAATAACGTAAAATAAAACCCTTAGAATCAAAATATGATTATTCCATGTCCAGCAACTTTATGAACTAGTTAAAAAGCATACATTTCGTTTCAAATGAATGCAGCGAATAAAAGACTCAGCACGTGATCATGCATATTAGGCACGAAACGATGAACAACCCCTTGAACCCAATTTCTCATCCTTCCGCTCTAATAATTTCTTCGTTTTTCCTTTTCACCCAACTTGTATATTCAAATTGTATCTAATTCCCCATCAAAGTTTCTTCATCTCTCGTCTCGAACACGGCACACCCTTCACCTTTGTATGACGACCCCTCTCTTCCAGGGAGAAACAGAGGGGGGGGGGGTGCGATTTTGCAGACGTCACCGCGAGAGGGCCAGGTGCAGTCGACGAAGCATGACGGAAAAGCCATGAGTGAAACTAATCGCTATTCCAAGCCGCCCTCGTCGAGGGGTTGTGTATGTGTATGCGTGTGATGGGCATTTACGTTCTCCTTGTTGTATACATTCAACAATGCTGTATGCCGCATCTTTTGGTGATGTGTTTGTGCACGTACACGGGGGCAGACTCTTTTGTATGGAGGATTTCAAAAGTGCCGAGTTCAAACACGTACGCGATGTTTGACTGGAGGATCAGAGTCAGTTTTGGACATGTGCGATACATACGTGGCGCTTAGGTTTCTCACATCAGTTGAGCGAACTTATATGTAGAGAAAAACGAGCTGAGAAGTGGAAAGGGAAAAACCGATGGAGAAGAACAAAAAAAGGAAAAGTGGGCGAGGAATGTGTGCACTCGGGAAACGAAGCGTGCAGCCAATGAAAATTTTGATTGGTTGGTGCGTGACAGGGTATATATATTTATACACTGTGGGTCGCTGATGGGCCATTTAGCGACAGGTGACAGGAATCAACCTTTAATGTGCATCATGAGATGTCAACAACTGGAACCGAGTAGCTCGTATATGCGCTTGCACGCACGTACACACATATATATGTAAGAGTTGATTGTTCCTTCTTGATGTCGATAGACACAGCTCAACGCTCATGCAAGTGCTTTTGATTTATTAGGGCTCTGCGTCGTGAGTTGTTTGTCACCCGAGGACCACCAGAGGGTGGCTTCATGTTTTCTTTTGCCTTTTGATTTTTGAGACTTTTGCTAAAGGTTTTTTTTTCCTCAACGATAATAGAGTACAGTGGTTTTATTGGATTGAGAACTTACCTTAAATTAGATCCAAATTGAAGTCATGTAGCAGTTTTTGCCAATTAATCTATGTGGTTCTGCTCAAAAGCTTTCACAAAACTAAGCAATATTTTTCGATCCTTACATTTTTATTATTATTTTTTTTTTATACATGGTTCACCTTGATAGTCCGAGTCTACAAATATGTGTGTTAATCTAATGAACAATTTTATATCGAGCTCCATAACTTATTCTATGACGAGTTACTCAAATACGTAAAAAAATATAATTTTCAGAATATTGAACGATATTTTCGATGGATAGTACTGTAGTTTTTTTTTCAAGTTCCCATAATTTCTTAGGAAAAGCTCTTAATGTCAGGTTTACTTGTAATTTTTTTTTTAACAGTGAAATAAATAAAAAGCAACGTTTGACAACGTATTACTTACGCTCATGAAAAATGTTGAGTATGACATTTAAATCCTTATAAATACTGCATTAATACATGAGCTACTGTGCTGAGTACGGAGTCACGCATAATGCAAGCGCGTGTACGTAAGTACCGCGATGCGAACCAAGGGAGTCGAAAGCTCTGGTCTTGGACTTTCGTCAGGTTGGAATTGAGGCCGTGCCAGCGTTGCCTTTGACTATCCATGCGACGCCAAAGCTGGGCCTTTGAGATGCGTACTTATATACACGATATACACAGTTATGCGCTTTTGACTCCAGCCAATTATATTAGCCTCAAATTATAGATACTTTTGGTTAAGTTGTATCGATTCAACAGTACCCTGGCATCTGACGACGTGCTGCTGTACTGATTGGTTGGTGGGTGGTAACATTGTCCTTCTGGTATAATGACCACCTTGCGACTCCTGAAAGGGCATATCATTTGGCTGTGTTGGATACTTTTTCAAAGTATTTTTCATTCAGACTGTAGAGAGGGTGTTAATTTAAATTTCTAAGAGGTTAAAAAATACACATAAGCAATAAGATAATTAAATATGTATTTGATAATAAACCAAATCAAGATATTGTTAACTATTCAATGAATTTTACTAATTCTGTTGAATCCTAGAATTTTCAATACTTATTGTTGCAAGAAAGATACACTTGTAAAGCATCCTGTCGTGGATTCAACGTGCTTACAAGTGCGTAAATTTTGCGGCAATCGTCGAAGAAAAATATTTCAATTCAGTAGAGGTAGTGACATGGTTTGTTTTAAAAACTAGTGTCATGAATTTTATATAAAAAAAAGCAAACTTAATCTACGCTACATAACACTTGGACCTACAGAGTGGTGGATGAGCTTACAAGCGATTCTTAGATGAAAAAATTGTGATATTGTGCTTCGATGGCAAAAAGTTGAGGTATAAATGGCCTGGAAGATAGAAATTTTGGTGCTTGTGTCTTCACCACACCGTGATGCGATAAACGCCTTCCCGCGCTGGTATTATAACTCACGGGGCACTTACCGAAGTGTTGGAGTCGGAGCCAACGCTACCGCGACGACGACGACTTATTATGCAAATCCGGCTTTGCATAGATCGTGCCGAGAGTGTAGCAGGTAATGAATGGACAAAATGCTCGGGGCTGAATGCCTCCGTCATGCCGTGAGATGAACTCAATTAATTGCTCGTGTTAAGGTGCTCGCGAGCGTGTTAGTGCCATTGACGGAAAAATGGGCTTTCATTGTTGAAACTGATTGGGAGTTTTTGTTTTTTCAATGGAAGTAAGGCTATTTTTGTTTAGCTGGTCATGTCAGGATACTTGGTCCTCGTGCCATGACTACTACGTAAGTAGTTTTGAAAGGAAATACCGTCGTGGATGTTGGTATCGCGCAAATAAGAGCTTGAAGCTTTTATAATGTGTTGGGGATCGCTGTGTTTTTCAGGTCAATCAAAAGAGCGCTATTGTCATTGTCAACGTCATTGTTACGGATTTAACAACTAATAGTTTGCATCAAACTGGCTAATGATGATATTCTACACTTTGTTTTCACACGTTTGGTAAAGTTGAGCCAACGTTTGGACATATTTGCTAAAAATTTATCTAAAAGAAATGTATGATCATTATTGTTATCCATCAATTAAACTATAGCTAATTTTGAGCCTATGAAATCGAATTAATGACATAAAATTTCTAAATTTATTAAAAATTTTTTTGTTAAATATAAAGAATAGAATAAAAAAATTAAAAAACATCAAGACCTCCAAGTACCGCATACAAACCTATAAAACTTACTTTTATTTCTTTTCATCTATTTTGTTTGTTAACACTCTATTTTTCTGTAATCTTTGTTGAAACAAAATAGCTTTTCCAATTTCGCGTGTGATTGAATCATTTTTTCCGTCAATCATACAAGTCTGAAACATAGCTAGTTTTAAATGCTCAAGAAATAAACTCTGAAGGAAATACATTACCGACTAGTCTCTCTTCTCCCTCTTTCTCTTCTATTTTTTTTCTTTTTCTTTACAAACGTGTTATTGAATCAGCAAACATGCATTTGTGTGTTTACTATACCCGTGCGCTCGTATAAACACGAACAGACTGAATAAAGCAGTAAATTGTATTCAAGCTGACGACGAGATCGGGAGGAGAGAGAGAAAACAAGACAATCAAGTCCCTGTAGCACCGATAATTTTGATTCTTATCTTTCATGCACATGTTTACAATACCAAAAAATTAGAGTATAATAACAAAAAAAGTACCTACTCTATCCATCATGATCAAATAAGATGTGTTTTTTTTGAAGTTCAATAATAATTTTTATTACTTATCTGTTAGTACTGAAAAAGGAAAAAGTTAAAAAATGCTGTCAATTAAAATAAAAAAAAAAAAAAATATATCTACACAGCATGATGCAACTGGTGGATCCTATACCGTAAAGTAGGTCAATTTGAACACATTGTCCAGATTCCCAGTAAAAATTAAGTGCCTGTAGGCCAATAAAATCCAGTTTGAATGACAGTGTTGATCAGAAGATGAAAGAACATTCGAAAGGGATGAAAAAATAGTTTTCTGCAATTACCATCATTACAATTGTTATGTTGTGTTAATAACGTACATCGAGCATGAGGTATTGAATTATTTCCAAGTGATTAAAGCTCAACCAGCTGTGTCACAGACAGAAATTACCTCAACGTGGGTACAAACCATATCCTTGTTAAACTTTTTAGCAATTGATGATTCATTCCCAAGTTTTGAGAATAACCATAAAAGCTCTAAAGTTTGTTCGAAGGCAGATAGAGTAGAACGTGTGACACTTCGTAGCCATGTATGTATAAGCGACTCAACGATCGTCCAAATGAATAAATCGGTATTTATCCGCCGTAACGGGAGGAAAAGGCAAGATCTTAAGCTCCACCGATCCTCGGGCCACACGCAACAATCAGTCGCAAGGCTTTCCACCCGCATGGACAATAAAGCATTCGTGGCGCGATAATTCGGATCCCAAATGTAGGTGCCACAGCCACAATCGATCGAAGGACGGGCGTAAATAAAAATCCAAGGGATCGCGGCGCGCAACGTACACGAAATCTTGATTGCATCTGTCTTATCTCCCGAGCCATCCGTCCTCGTTGTTAGGACACCCGGTAAGAGTACACGTATACACAGCGCGTGGGTGCGGAACAAAAGTCGGTTACCGGGTACCCGAGATAAAGAACGTATACATATATACACATCCTCCTTTTGGATGTTGGACACAGTGTGTTGGTCCATATTTGCCGAGCAAGAGAGACAGAGGAAAGCACTCGAAATGCAACAGAACGATTTTTCGCCACTGCGTACAAGGGCAAACAGAAAGGGACAGAGAGAGAGAGAAAGATGGACCAGCAGCATTTGTACGTGTGTGTATGTATACGTATATAAGTACACGTACGTATTTACGTGAAAGTACACACATGAGGTCAGGGGACGCAGGGCGTTGCGGAAGCGATGTAAGTACTTACCCACACACACACATGGACGGGAGCGTGGAAATTTACCGGGCGATCGTACAGATCGAATTGAATCGAACAAGGCAGCGCGCCGCGCAACTCCCTCAGGCCGGTCCTTTTCTTCTCCCCTCGGTCTGTTTTCATCCCCCCGACCCCATACCGATTTCACATGCTTAGCACCCTTGTCTCTTTCTCTGTTATCCCCCCTTCTCTCTCTCCCCGCCCCAGCCTCGCGATCCGTCCTTTGTCCTCTGCGCTCGGTTTTTCCCGCACTTTCCCTTGCCACGCGCATCCTCCCCTCCGCCCTCTGTCTATCATCCGCTCGCGATGTGGATTTCTCTTTGTTGCATATATGTGGGACGCGAGGCCTTTCTTACTTCACGGACGCCTGGTGCGCGTGCGGCAGCCCCCGTGAATCTTCTTCGCTCGCCAACCCTCGCCCCTCCACCCTCCTTTGTTGTGCTCGTTTTTGCGCTCACGAGCTTTGCGTTCTTTATTATTATTGTTTTTTTCTTTTCTTTTTTTCCTCCCCTAATTAAATTCACTACGGGTTGGCGTGTTTTTTCGCCGAAAAGATGTCTCAAGGGCTTGTTACTTTGTTGTTGTATCCGACGAGATTCGCATGTTTTTGCCAATTGAACAGTTACTGTGTAAAGAAGCTTATTGCACGTCTATTATAATAGATAAGAAAAGACCAAAGGAATACATTAATGAATAAAGAGAAAACTTTGATGAAGAAGTTGAGATATCTTCAATTGTCCTAAAATGAGACAATGTGAAGGTGGCGAGTGAACTTAAAAGTGTTGAATACACTCGTGTAAAGGATTCAACAGGCTCCTTGTGATTGAATTTATTTTTTGAAACATAACATGTTTTCAATAATGGGTTAAGGTTACTCAAGTCATGATATTAGTACGTTATTTATTTTTTGCAAACTTTAAAACTTGTTGAAAAAATATATTATTATTATTATTATTACGATATTTATACATTTTTGCCATCTTGCCGTCATTTTTTATTAAAGATACTTAATAGAGTTTTCTTTCTTTACCCACGTATACTTACTTAGTACCCCTGTCAAGGAGATTGTGGAAAAGTAAGTGATACATGATATTGGGGTGGCCACCCTGTTTGGTTTTTAACTAACACTTTCATTTGATACCCATGTCAAGGGGGACTCTGAAGACAAAGCTGATTTTCCATCTTGTGATGTCCACTATAATGAATTTAATATGACGTCACACGGCCAATATGTATAGTTTAGTTTTTACGCCCTTTCATTTAACACCAGAGTTGAAAGGGTTGTAAAGAAAGAGATAATAATTAATCATTTTATTGTGACCACCGCATTGAACTTACCATAATCATGGATATACTATTTTGTATTCTCCCCAAAACCAAAGGTGCGTACATAGTTGTAGAATAGTAAGATACCGATTGATGTATTGAAATAAAAAGTTTTGCTCATCAACACTTTTTCTAAAGATAGCTACACAATATTTGATATGTTTGCACGTATATGGTTGATATACACAGGTTATCAATTAGACACTAAAAAACTATGAAAAAATTTACTTAATCATAAGTATCTTTACATGGTTACCGATTACCAAGACTTTTGTAGTTCTCCCATAAATTTCATACATATGTTTATGAAACTACTTAGTTCTTAAGCATAAATATCTAATGAAAAAATTAAACTTCTGTAAAAAAATAAGGCAAAACACTGTTCTTCCATATAAAATAAAAATTCTCCTTACGCACAAGTGGCAATTATGTTTTTTTCTCTCAAAAACATTAAACGATCAATGCAGATCGAGCCTAAAGTACACAATTTAATCCATTGCCCTATTGAAAGATCATGAAAGCCCAGTTGATTCTACTTAAAAGAAAACACTCACTACAATTCCAATGACAAGCTACATTCAATCCACATCGAGACCGCATGTACGCATAAAAAATAAGGGGGGGGAAAATGGGTCGTCCCTGCAGTCAGACCTTTCTGAACCCTCGTACAATGGCGTGGAGTGTTGTTTACTCAAGCCAGCCACAGATGTCACTGGGCTTATCAAAATTTGGACACTGGGAGACAGAACCGCGCTTCCGCCGTATACACCCGCCCCACCCCAGCGGCTATAACTTACTTATTAATGGACGGCTTATCAGGATGGGTATTGATACAGGGCACATTAGGCGGTACATCAGCCAACTATTATACTGCCGGTCTTTACTTGGCGCGCAACAATACCGATTAGAACTTTTTATGGCAACTTATGAATCACGAGGTATTAAGCGGATACATAGCGAGCGCTTCTGTTCTTAGCACGCACGGAGCGACTGTCGAATATATATATGTTATGATGATCCGATGCGCATTGATGAATGCACGCAAAGTTTCATACCCATGTATATACGTGTTACGATGGGGAGGGAAAAAAAAGTGCATGGCTGTCGATAAATTAGGCAAATATGGGCGGGATGTTGTTATTGGTATGTTAATGCACTTGCCGGGGAGCCGAAGAGGAGGCGGGACTGGATTTATGCTCGCAAGGTACGAGTTATTTATCACAATGGTTAGGTGTCGCGCGAGGTGCATTTTATTCGAGGCGTACTCGGTCTTAAGTGATGGATTTTTTTTTTTTCATTCGAAGTATCATACACGCAGCTCGTCGATTGGGGTCGTTAGAAAGTGTCTTTTTTTTGGTGGTGAAATGCTGAATAAATATGCAAATACTTCTTTAGTCATGCTAAGTGGAAATATATTAAATTCTAAGGGTGAATTGGTGGAACTGCATCGTAATATTTAGGAATTTTTTTTGGTAGTGAAATGCTGGATAAATATGCAAATACTACTCAGTTTTTTCGGTACCTGCGTATGTACCTAAATACCGTTGTGTTAAGCGTAAATTGATTAAATTCTAAGGGTAAATTGATGGAATTGCATCGTAATATTTGGGTAGGGAATACGCATGGAAAACGTAACCATTGATTTGTGACTCTTTTTTCATAATTCAAATTCGTATAGTGTACGTATACAGTTAATTTATGTCTTATTGAAACCATAAATCAAATTGACGCGTTGATATATCTTTGTATTACAAGTAAAAGAAACACCCTTGGGTAATGCATCACGCAATTTTCCATCAATTACCCTGGGATCCCGAGACTTTCAGCCTCGTACTTTTTCCATCAGCAAACACCCACGCAACGACTTGGTAATGCAATAACGAGAAACATCCGGGCCCCTTTTCTTTTCACTTTCGCTCTCCTTTTGCCGGACCACCCGCGCGCGAGCTGCGAAAAAATTTAATTTCGCGCGAAACCATAAAGAGAGCCCGAGCGAGCGCGAGACGATCTCGGCTCGGATTGTGAAAAAACTTTGCTCGCCCGTCTGCCTCTCATTTCCAGGTCACGCGCATGCACGCACGCGTGTATAAATGTACGTAGGGCAGCAAAAGGGAGGGTAAAGAAAGGTTTCTTGGAAGATGACGAAATTCGAGCTTTTGAGACGAGGCCACTTTGTCGGTGAATTTATTATTGTCTACATGCGTCTATAGACTTGCAAACCGATATAATATGGGTATAATGATGTGTAGGCTTTTCTCAATTTGGTTTCTTTTTTCGAATCGGTTACCAATGAAAGACTCTCGTATGTTTTGTATTTATTAATTTATTATTCAGTTAATGAAAGAGAAATGCTTGATATTAAAACTGTTTTTGTAAAATAGATTTCAAGTACATCAATTGCTGGGATTTTACGCATCCTATTCCTGTACCACTTAATCCCTTTTTTTCTAATTCTCTTCTTTACTCAAGTATGCAAGTCTTTCGTGCGGACCCCTAGTGCAAAAGTTTCCCTCAGAAGAATCGACCATCTATTCTACTGTATGGATATTCTTTGTAGGGTGCAGAGATCTTCTCAAGCATACCCTAGCAGGTTTTATGGAAGAGTCCCTTCCAATGACCGTTTTACTTGCCGTGCCAACCTTTTAAAATGAGTAGCCCAAGAAAGAAGTTCCGATATTTTTCCACTTGAAAGGTCATTAGCGTCTGGTGGCACTAAGTCTTCTTGTGTATGAAATTTAATTACTCGTTTGCCTTTCTTGCATCTAGTTTTTCCAAAAAATGTTTTTCTCCGTAAAATATATCTCTTTTGCCTTTCTTTGTATCTAGTTTTTCCAAAAATGTTTTTCTCCGTAAAATATAACTCTTTTGCCTTTCTTTATATCTAGTTTTTCCGAAAAACGTTTTTCCCACTCAGATATGCTAATATTTGCATCTTCCAGCTCTCTATTCTCTCTGAATTTAATAATGAACTTGCATACTTCAGCTTTTATGTTCTTGATTTTTCAATCCTCCTTTGCGTCGTGTTTTCTCTCTTTATTTTTACACCATTTCGTGTATTCAATTATCATTTCCAAATACGTATTTCTTGTCTTTTTTTCTTCCATTTTGTGATGCTTTTTTTATTTCTTTTTTCTTGGTTGCCTACTTCTGATTTTTCAATGTACTCAATTTCCACTGTAGACCTTTTCTCTTTTTATTTCTGTAAAGATGATTCGATTTATTCTTTCATAGCCTTCAATACATGTCTTTTGTGTATTATTCTCTGTTTTCCCAGGCTTTATGCTTTTCCATATATATTGTTCTGTTTCTTGACCATAACCTCCGTTCTAAAGAATTTTTGACATCTCCTATGTCCATGTTAATCTCCGTTATCGCTTCCTGCAGCAACTTGTCGATTTTCTCCTTCGTGACACAGTTATCCGTTTCTTCCTTGTTGTAAAGATTAGGTAGTTTCATGTGTAGCAGCAGAGTTCTCTTTACGAGTTGTCCAACATCATTCTTTTATTTCCCCACTTCTTCGTAATCGTAAAAACAGAAACCAAAACAAGCCACAGTCAACTGCTATTCTCGTAGCAGAGCATAGATTGTGATCGAAATCCCAGCTGGAAAGTAGAGGATTGGGAAGGTGTACAGTTGGGCGCGGACGTGATGGCGATGCGCCAGAGATACGCGTTCCTCTCACGAGATATAAGTCCTACAGAGAGAAATCGAGATGAAAAGCTGTTTCTCCTTTTTCACCGCAATGCTACCACGATCTCTCTTTCTGCTCTCCACGCAAGTTAGTCAAATTTCTTGATTTTGTTTTCGATCGTTGCGCGAAAATCTCGTATTTTCTCGTCACTATCAATGGTCCATTTTACTTCAGATGGACAATCGATTGTCGACTTCTGTTGCTGATGAAAAATCAAAGAGCTTTTAATTCTTCATGGGTATTTGGTGTACTGGACAAAATAGTACTACCAATTTTGAATGTGGCCTTTATCAAATCACTTGGCTTAGCTATACGAGTAGCTCTAGTTCCATTGGTCACTTCCTCAAGTGGGTTAAATATGCAGTGGATAACTTCACAGGTACTCGACCAGTTGTACCGATCTTTGATGATTTTTCCACAAGTTAAAACAGTACAATACAACATGAAAATTTTTTTAGTTGAAATTGTAGCAGTAACACTTGGTGATATACAATGGTTCATTTTATTATTATTTTTTTTTGTATGTATAACTACATATTAGTTAATAGCTGTGATTGTTGTAACAACTGTTCATTGGAATCTCAAGTAACGAGGTTGTTAAGTTGCTTATTAATTGTCAAAGATCTTGCTTTAATCATTGAGTAAAGTAACAAGAAGGTACTAACATCCATAAGTTTACTCAATATCTGTAATATTGAATTGAAGTACTTAAGATTCCGAAGAGATTCTTTGTTACGATAACCAAGCATTTGATACGGAAAAAACCATTTGTACGGAGGTACCGTACCAACTGCGTGAGTCAAGGTGCATGTGCGAGAGAGACATCTGACTTTTTGACACTTTTGGAGGTGCGCGCTCATGTCCTCTATTTTTTATCATTAGAGTTTTGTTGGAACTTTAAAATTGTTATTAATTTCCCTTCAAAAAACCGACCATTGGATATTTTTCTTTTAGAGATATCTTAAACAGGTTTTATAGCACTTATGGATGCAATTTTATCGAAATTCCTCCGTTGATTAAATCAGAATTTCATAATGTAAAAGAAATTTTTATGATTTTCCCTAAGAGGCCATCTTAAAACTCAAAAAATTATTTTATTAATTTCTTGGTCCAAAACCAATCAGAGGTCTTGAAAGTTTGCACTCACTTTGTTTATTAGCTTATCAACATGTGGACGGGATTTCAACGAATTTCTTTCGTTAATTATTAATGCTGTGGTACCTCCTTCAATAATTTTTAACAGTAAATCTTCGTACCGCGGTCAAACCACAAATCTACAAACCACTAGTTGGTTATGACGATAACCCCAACATGTACCCAAACCACACCCATCTTCCCCATTGCCAACGATTAAGCAAACTGAACATTAATACAATCGCTCAAGCAAGGGCGTTCCCACCAACTCGAGCTCTCCATCTGCTCGTCCTCATCGCAATAAACATAATTGCAATTTAATATTGCATCGTGCTTCGACGCTCCGCGCTGTATGGGGCCACGGCACACATATAGATCGATGGCCATCGGCGGTGCATTAATATTCCCGCGAGTACTCCCGCAGCCCCGGGAAAATCGTAATCAAATAACGGCTCGGCTCGCGTTAAATATGCAGGTAGGATCACGAGTCATCAATTTCCTCGCGCAGCCGATTATGACAACCGCTCGTCCGCCTGTACCTACCCGCGGATTAACGGATCCACACGCGCGTACCTATACAGTCGGTGTCGAAATTTGTCGGGGGTGGTATGATTGTGTGCATCATGTGTCCATGATGTTATACACATGCTCACGTGTCTGTGGTAGCTATTGTGAGGTGAAGAGGCTGTATCAATGGTCGAAACTACGTCACCACTGGTCATCACGTCCGTGATTGATGGATCGAGTAGATTACACGAGTTGGGAACGAAATATGAGGCCTAGTGGTGGTTGAAGCTGCATTATAATTTTGCGAAACACAAAGATGGAAGAACATTTGGACCATCCATTGGTAGCGTTTATTCCTAGCATGTAATGACTCGTAGGTGTGTACTTTTCTTTTGTTTGATGTATCATTGTTGCTTTTCTAGAATACGGTACCTGTGATATCCTTGTGTCAAGAATTAGATTTTGATCCATTAACTATCCATTTTAAGTGATTTTCGAGGTCAGTTAACCAAAAAAATATGGTATTATTATACTGAAACATATTAATAAGTCTACCAACTGAGAGGAACAACATATCAATTTTTTTCTGAATCTAAAAATAGATATATGAGGGCGCTACCATCCGACAGATGGCGTACTGTAGCTAAGAGAAAATCTCCAACAAGTCTATCTATACATATTAGTCGTATACATATATAACTCGTAGATAAAGGTATACTTGTTGTAGGTGATTTTCTCTTATAAGCTATAGCTACAGTACGCCATCTGTCGGATTGTAGGGCCCTCATTCTCGTTTTAGATTTCAAGAACGTAATAACTTCTACATAATAAAAAAAGGAAATTATGTATTTAAAGTAAAAGATGCATTTCAAACAGAAAATACGTTTCAAATAATATATAATCTATGATACGTTTTTTTAAATAAAAAGTGGGATGATACATTTTTTTTATTCAGAAACAAGATAATATTTAGTTCCACTTACGAAATGAGTTTGTGTTCTAGGTTATTTGATGGAAGTTTAGAAAAAAAAATGATGAAGAAACTTATAAATTGATTTAATCTTTTGTTTCGTTCTATATTTTGTTATACAAATAATATTGTACAAAACTTTGAGCCACTATATCCAAAAAATGATTAACTTCAATCGTCATCAACTTGAACCTAGTGTTTCTTAGACAATTCGTTGTAAGATAGGATAATTCATCAAAAAATTCACAGAGCAAAAAGGTATAAGCAGGAAACCTGATTCAAATTTAAAAATGTTATTTTCAGAAATATAATTGATGTATTGTTATTTTTCTTAGAAAGTGGTAATCCTTAGACCTTATTTGAGCGAAAAATTAAAAAAAAAAACATTCATGCACATGTTCTCGAAACATCAACGAATAATACTTTGAATGAATATGAATTACACGAATGTGTACGTCATTTTTGTCAATTGAACTGGTCCAAAGAGTTAAACATTGTAGTTTGTTCTTTGTCATGCAAATGAATGAAGGAACTCCTTAATAATTGCCATTATCCACTGCACGTCCACGAGCACGTGTACCAGCAAAAACAATCCTCTTTGTTGGAAAACGCAGGGGAGAAAGTTCGATGGTTCGGAAAAAACCTCGACCCACCCAAGTAGGCCGTCAAGACCCTTTGAAAGTCGCAAGCGCACCTCACTCAAAATCGCGTTGCTCAACCCCATATGTTACTAATTTCCCTGTAAATAACCATTGAACCAGCTCGTAAAAATTTTATAGCTCTCTCTCTCTTTCGTGGCTTCGATCCGAGCACGCTCTTTGTTTTCTCCGGAGTATTCAAGTGTCCGAAATGGCCCGCGGTGGATTTACAACTCCCGCAACCTTAATTCTTCTTCTTACACCGTGAAACTTACAACCGAGCGGTTAGGATAATAAGCGCCAGTCGACTTCTATTTTTCCCCCCTCATTTTTTTCTTTCTCTTACTCCTGTTCGTATAAACCGCACTGTATAGCTCGTTACAACGACGCCACGCCGTATACCACTCGAGCTTGGATCCATGCGAGAGCCGATGGCAATCAGTGAGCTATTGAAATGGGCCAGGGAAGGAGGGGGTGGGAGTAACGTTACTCGCGCATCCTACTATACGTGTGCTCTTTCGGAGGCGCATCTTCGCGCATTCGGTAGTAGGTACTAGGTTAATGGCTCTCGCCTCGCTTCTCTCCACGTCCGGTGATACTTACGGGCTGCTCGAGTTAATCGTCACCGGTTTGGGGGGTCTGTAGCCGAGGCGCCCGGTTGAACGATTTCTCGCTCGATTTATGTGTATTGCGCGGCCAAGTGGAGTCGGTACGGACGGTGTACGACGCTTGTGTGCGGTGCGACCGAGACCTCGATAACAATGACGATTTTACGAATTTACGACACTTTCTCGACACTATCAACTACTTATACGCTCGTGTGAGCGTCGTGGATGCCTCGCGTGTGCTTGATTTTTTTTTTTGCCATGGATGAGACGATTGCACTTTGATTTTTGCATCTTTGTTACTTTTTGTTGTTGTTGTTGTTATTATAAGTTAAAGTTGATCATAAGTCTCAATATATAAATAAATATATAGTTTGCACCCAAATTTTTTTATCATGAATGCATGCACTTGAAGATGGTTTTCGGTTATTCGGTTATGGGTTAACTAATTTGAAATTTTTTATTCAAATGCATTAAATATTTTTGTTTTCTTCTCATGTCGTATAAGAAAATGATAATTTTTTTTTTATCGGTAAATAAACCGAGTTATAATTTAGCGTGTTGTTAATCATCGCTCATCTATCAGAGTACTGCATTTACTTGAATACTTGAATTTCATGTACGTAGGTATTATACTTTTTTTCAGAGATAGTTCGTTTTCATCTACATCGAAACATGGTCGAACAATATATCTAATATAAAAAAAATTGGCCAATTTATGATTTATAAAAAAAATTGTGTTTTTCTTGATTAGTTTAATCTGATAAAATAATGTTTTTTATAATTAGCTACAATAATATGATTTATTCATCCTTTAAAATTATAAACTATTGTTTCTTCCTGATTACAAATTTTTCAATCACCTACATTGATACTTTATATAATGTAAACTAACCTCACTAATAAAATGAGCGTTCAACATAAAAATATATTTAAAAAAATGTGCTTTGATACTTTAAAGCGATTTTGATTTAAAAGCTGCTTGATCTGGAGACAATTTTTTAGCACGCGCAGACTGTACCAGTATTGTCTACTTTGTTACTTATTACGTTCGGTCATAGTCAACGATTGGGAGACGTCTATACTCATCTGGAGGTTATGACTTGCTTTCACAGAACAGTTTTTAATAACTATTACTATAATTATTACATTTTTTATGCATATTATATTTTACAGTGTTTATGTTGTAATTCCTCAAAGTTTCATTACCTCCTCATAACACTTGATTTAGGATACCAACTATACCGAGCAAAAAATAGTACAATTGTCCAAGTCGAATAAAAATTTCGTCACCTTTTGATGGGATTGTCGCTTTGTTTGGATCCTCTACTTGTTTTTAGCTAGCGAACCTCACAGCTTTCATCACCCAACATTTCTCCATCAAATGAATACGTGTCCATGTTTTTACTCTCGCTAAATATCCATGATCTTCGAAAGGACGATTCATCAGCACGACCATAAATATTTTAAAACATCGGTTCTAATATTCTTGATACCCCAACCTGGAATCGCAATAACACGCACACGCTGCTCCGAGTGTATGAATCACCCGTTAATTTGTATAAAAAGTGTGAAACAAAAATCCCCGTCGTTACGATACGGAGCCGCTAAACTTCAGCATCGAAGCACAAATTTTCATTCAAACACGAGCACGGTGTGTTTACGCTCTCGTAGCCACGGCGAGCATTAAGACTTCAAAGCAGCGAGAAAATACAGCGACCTTTCGAGATCTTAATGACTGCGCGGCATCGCGCTTTTGGTAATATTCCCGCTCATCCCCCTTTTTTCTCCTCCCGCTCGCGTGAACCCCTTTCTTGGGCTCGAAAAAAAGGGACGGGGGAGAAAAAAGCGTCCCCGAAAGCGCACCCGTAAATTTTCCCGCCGCGCAGGTCTCGCGGAGGGAAAAAAAGCTTCCTCCAGCGCGCACTCGCGTGAGAAACGACGTGCTTTGATCCCACGATCGAGGCTCGCGCGCGGCTTTGTAACGCGGACGGAAGGAGCTCATTTTCCCTATCTCGCGTGTCGCTGGATGATAAAAGCTCAGCGGGGGGACACGCGCGTATTTGTGCCACACAACGACACAGGGGTACGGGGAGTGTCTTGTTACGAATGCGAGAGTTTTACGCGATGACGTACATATTGTATACGTCGTGGGTACCGGAGGAAGAGATTTCCATGCAAGAGCGAGAGGAGAGTGGGTAATGGTTATTTTACGAGCTTATGACCGTAAGAAAAAAAATTAATGAAAAAAAAGGATCGATGGTTTCGTTACGTTACGCAAATGCCAAGTTTGAAGTGTTTGATTCACAGTACTTTGACCTTGATTTGCAGAATATTAATATATACAGCAAACGCCACTTAATTCATAATATCCGATTCATTAAATATATTAAATTGTTTGTCATAAAAGGGAGATGGAGAGTTAAGTACATTATCCAAGATTTTAAATGGTGAGAAAGGGTTTGGAAATAGTTGAAAATATAAGTAATACAATTTGCGGACCCTTCCTGACATGATAAACTGTGTCGAATCCATGTACGTAGGGTAGGTGGTAGAGAGAGAGTAATCTTTATCAAAAGGCTTTGGATACTTTAGAAAAGATAATCTCGACCTTGTTAGGTTGATGGACTATAGGTAAAAGGGTTTGAAGCCCACGCAATTATGATGATGCGATACAAATGTAATATGTACAATTGGAGATGTACAGGATTAGTTAATTTAATTGGCCTTACATGTTAACATTCATAGAAAAAGTTATACATTTAATGAACAATGTCTCGATGAATTGAAGAGGAAAAATTTTCCTCGATAATTAAGAAGCAACGATAATGAAAATACATTACTATTTCTTTGGAATTCTTTAAATATATTGGCACTGATTTTTTAAATAAAACACAAATGATTTGTATTTTAATGGGAACCTAAACAATAAGTCCACGAGAAAGCCAAAGTAATCGCTGCTTCCTAGTAAGTACATTTTTACGATATGACCACATGTGAATCGAAAAAATATCCTGCACCACATTGTACTATGCAAGTTTTGTTTTACCAATGGGTCTTTGGTACATAAATTTATCAGTATACTATTCTACTGTGCCTACCTTTTCACATTAAAACGAGAGTAAAAGTAGGACGTAAAATAGCCAATAACCATATTCACACGACTGTCACGCTAAATTGTTAGCATCTTGGGAACACACGGGTGAAGTAAAATTATGAGACTTGTTTTTGTCTACTACCTTCACAGTGGAACGTACTTCGTAATGACTTTACTCTTTCTCCACCTTCTGCTTTCTTTCTCTACATATCCATTAAACTTTTTTTTTTATCCAGCTTTGCATACAGAAAAACAAACAGACTTTCGTATGGACTCACGGGCAGTGACTCGGAGAAAATGCGCGACACGTGCATAGCAACAGCAAAGTAAGCGAGTGTCAAGACACGCAAGAGCGCGCGGGAAAAATGTCACCGCCTCCCGCGGGTTAATTTTAATGTCACGCGGTAGAAAAGGAATCGCAGCGGGTATAATGTGGCACGCGTACACGCGTGATTTTGTAGGTGTGCGCACGGAAGGGAGAAGGGACGAAGCGAAGAGAGAAGTCAAAGAAGCGAAGGGGAGAAACGGCGCAGGAGTGGACGATTATGGGGCAATAGCTTCATTAGGCCAACGAGCAAAGGCAGAGTTAAAAAAAAAAAAAAAAAAGGGAAAAGATACAAGCGGAGCGTGCACATAAATCTCGATGATTAGCCTACGGGGAGTCGAGGCGTCGAGTCCTTCGAGCGTCAAGCACATACTCGTCTTTACTTCTGATGCTTTCCGAACTGCATATACACGACTTTTTCCCCCTTTTTTCTCCACAACTCGAGATGTAGTTATTACGGTTACTGGAGATTTTTTTAGCATAACGACCGCTGCGTAACGTATAACTGTAAATACTGTTATGGAATACGAGAATTCACCAGATGTTAGGGTATATAAAGCATGTGTCATTTACAAACGTATTTCTTTCTTTATATTTATTCCTCTTATAAAATCAACTGTCGTTGTGAAAGTTATAAGAAAAACGATCATTTGAATGGAATAAGTGATTTTTTAAATTCAAGTGTTCATTATTTACGAGACCAGCTGTCTTAGTTCAATTGGCAAAGTTAGGGTCTCGTAGGCACTGATCATAATTTAAATCAAAACAAGTAAAGAAACTTGAGTGTAGTAAATATTTATATCAAATGAAAAAAAATTTCTTCATAGCATAAATTAAACTAGATGTAGTCTGTCTGAGTGTCTTCGTTTCTCAGACCATGACTCTTCTTTATCTTTTTAATCCGTCTCTAATCCTTTTTTAGATGACTTAATCGAATACGTCTTGGAATTACTATTCCTTCGTATTCAAAAAACTTAACATTTATCTTTACGTCACTGTATCTCTGATTTCTTGCTTTGATAGTGTTTTTATTTATATATTTATCTCTGAAATGAATGTTTTTTGTTCTGGAGATTAATTTTTCTGTCTTTGCGTAAGGTTTTGTATTAATTTCTATTTTTCAGTTTCTTACAAGTCCACTTGTGTGCTTGTATTCCACCTTTTTTCTTCAGTTACTATTCTACATCTTATGTTTTACCTTAGTAAGTCTACACTTTTTGCTCGACTTTTAGTATTTTTTCTTCAATAGTATTTCGCACTTGTTTTTATGTATTAACTTTTTTTGTCTCTAAAAAAGCGTTTAGTTCTTTCCCAAAGAGTTTCTGTGTCACATGAGACTAAAAAAAATAAAATCGCATACTATTATTTCTAAGTCTTCGAATGTTTGTTTCTTTTTATCACTTTTCAGCTTCACGTATTTTTTGCCATGATTCTGTAATTGCGTTAATTATCTTTATTATAATGTTTGTGTTCCCATTTTCTGTTTTACGCCAGAATATGATATAGTGTTAGTGGCAACGGGGTATGGTAATGAGGTAACGAAAAATAATGAAGCATTAAACGATCCCCTTATGTAACCGTTTAGTCGTTTTGTAATAATTTGACCTATTTTCACAAGTTAAGTCATAAAAATTGTGATAAAATGAAATGAAATGAAATCAACCCCCAAGAATCTCAGTATTAATATAAATAACATCAGAGCTTCATATTTTTAAACTACACTGATATAATTTAGTCTTGGGATTATACGTACGTGCTTCGTCCGATCAGAGTATACAGTGCAATATAAGATGGGCGAATGCAGGATAAAAATAATCAAAGGGCCTGACTGATGCTTGTCGAGCTTGTTAATAAATAACAAAGTCAAGGTGTGTACGAGTAAGCTCACCCGTGCATTTGTGTATGCATGTTTTTAAGGATGCCAGATTATTCTCAACCTCACTCCTCTCGTCGCGAGCTCTACCTTCTATCTCTCTGACTTTTGCAAGGGCTTGGGTCTGAAAAAGCTGAAGCTCAACTTTGCAGCTGGACCAGGAGTTTCCTTTGACGCTACCGGTGATGTGCGTGGCTTAAGTTTTCCTCCTCTTTCTTCTCATCTGAAACTCTACCTGAAGGCTGGAAGGACTTTGCTCAGGCAATAGCAAATTATCTCTTCCTTCCTCCCTTACACCAAGGTGAAGCGAAATTTCCTTCACGCTTGTTAAAGGCATCGAGTATATTAATGCACCCCATTGAAACTTGGAGCGGGTTACTGAATAATTAATTTCCGACCTGCCTTTGGGAGATTTACGAGCTCCTCTACTCCATTCCCCCACGCCGCCTCTCTCTCTCTTCCCTTTATATTTGTATGCAGGTGTATGCACAGAGGTTCGGAAGCTAACTTCTTGTCTTCACGTCATTTGCATCTTAGTGTTCGTTGAGAAATAATTAGTTTGGGCCAGGCAAAAATGTATTTTCCTTTACAGGTCAAAGAAAATTTTTAATTTAAACAACATCTCAAACGTCGGTTGAATTCTGGCTTGGTTCTTTAAAAAAACATTCTGGAATGCACAAGGTAACTTTTTGCATACAACAAATTACACGAGAACGTTGTCAGTATCTAAATTTTTATTGAAAGGCAAAGTGTTAATGAAGAAAAATTCAAGTAAACAATTTTAAATAAAACTCACTTCAAGGCTACCATCAAAATATTGCGTACCAGAATAAGATGTTACAAAGAGAGATTTCCAGTTTACAAGACCATGAATATAAAGAATCAGATGACACGATAAGCGTGCGAAATCCCAACTGTCATTCCTCTCAATCTTCTCGTCAGCGACTAGCCCAGAAGACAATATCATAAAAGATTCAAACTTATACTCGCGCACACACGGTGAATCCAAACAATGGAGCTCGCAAAAGAGGGTGCTTATCTTGTTATTGGATTTTGGTCTCACAGTTTAAAATTCATACAATTTCAGTCTACGACTGCTTGACCATTGTGATGCAAAAACTGTTTTTGGAGTTTTCGGGGATTGATTTTTCACTGCGAATTAAGTCAATCACATTACATACAAAATCTTCTCAAACGCTTCTATAAGTAGATCTCACATGTATCTTAAGTAAAATATACCATTTTCCACATAGAATTGATTGTAGAGTCATAATCTCCTTTACAAAAATATCCAAAAGTCCATAAATATGACACTTGGCACGAAATGCGACCCCCCTCGAATCCCCATCTCAATCATTATTTGTATATATCAAGTGGCTTATCACATCGCGTCTACATTATACGAAAGGGTTGGTTGCCCAGTAATAAACCACAAATCCGGAGCAATTCCCAAAGCATCTTTATCGTCTCGGTGATGGAGGCGATTTTTTCCTCCTTCCCTCGAACGCTACCCCCTTTATCGAACTCGGCTGCCACCCCATTGGACCTCGTCACCCCATGGCCCAGAGCGCGTGAAAGAATTTTTTCAAACTCAATAGAGAGAAAAAGACAGGGTTCACATGTATAGGTACTATGGGGCCAATTTTTCAGTTCCCCACTGTGTTCAGCTTAAAGCTGGCTCTGGAGG
Organism: Copidosoma floridanum; assembly: GCF_000648655.2. Next base: position 705,770 of record NW_019379549.1, read on the forward strand.
TATTACACATACAGTGTATCTGATAACGAGAATACTCCACTGGTGTTCTCTTTCCATTCCACTCTTGCATGCGCATGTCATTCGCGGGATTTGTCAAATCCAGGCGCAGGTCATTACGCTCTTCTAGCTCCCTCGTATACGTATCCGTCCTCGTGCGAGTGTACATATATATAGGTCTGTGGAATGTGAAAGAGAGTGTAGGGGTTCAATGGCAATTCATGCGTGGGTTTGAATTTTATAGAGTTCCCCTCGCGCTCTGTCACGATGCGAGGTTGGTAAGTAGGTAGGTTCGACGATAGGTAGGTAGGTAGGTTTAGGTGGTCGGACAAAACTCACGTACACGTATCGTTGGGAGCATCGTCGTCATTGGTAATGCATGGCCTGTTGTGATCACCTCCCATAACGCATCAATCTCGTCCTCGAGAGGAGATCTCCCCACACAAGGGGATTCGTACACCCGTAAGGACCAACAGCTTGGTACACGTAGGATCGGCCCGTAAGTATATGTGTTCCGTCCAAAGCCTACACGCTCTCATTCGTCACTCGGTTTCTGCTTTTGTAGATGTGTTCACGCTTATTGTCATGGATGATCCTTACTCGTCTTTTTCTTGCTCATCTGATTTCCTTTGTTCCCTGGGTTTTTTGCTTTGTTGTTTTGAATCCTCAACACCACTCCTGTTGCTTAACTACTTTCTGGAAAATACCGGTTGAAAAGGCAAACTTCCTTGTGTCTTAAAAATATATTTGAGGCATTGATTGAGGTATTCAAAGGTTTACTTCTTTGAAAATATTGAATGAAGGTTACACGAAAGAAAATGTGTCGAATTGGTGCTGGATGATGAGCTTTTTTTCAAAAGTATCAAATTTCAACTGCATTATTAATTGATGTAAGTTGTTTATTAGTTTCGAGTTGGTATTAGGATTCTTAATGTCCCCTTTACATGTACTAAGTTGTTGGATCATACGTAATTCAACACTTTTAATGTAATAAACTTTTTTTTAATTTTTGTTCTAGTCCATGGTTCATTGTTCTTCAATGTTTAGTTCATCCTGAGTATGATTTTCAAAATATGGGCAAGTATAAAATAAATTTTTGTTTAAAAAAAATGCCCTAAGTATATGTTATTTATACAAATTAATATTCCATTTTCTATGTTTGCCTTGAAGTAAATTATCATAAATTCGAACAATACTATACGTTAATGCGTTCCAAGATTACATTATCTACTTACATCTGTATTTGTATGCCAATTTCGTTATACTTTCTATTATAAATAATACACCAGTTTCTTTATAACACTTTCGATCCGAACAACGTACCATCAACAAATATATCGTTCAATATCCATGACGAATGTAGTAGTAATTAGGAAACAGGATAAATACAGTTTCATGGAAACTTGAAGTATTTGCATGGAATAGCCTTACTCAGTGAAGTCATATAATAATTTAGAACTGGTGTACAAAATTAGTGTAAACTACTCTCAATGTTTCTGCTATCCCGGGTCACAGCTGTTGTAATTTGTTTTTACAAAATTCCTCCTAAATCCTCGACACGGACGAACGCTCCCGAACTCGACGAGCTTCGTCATCCTTGTATCTTGGCAACATCAATTATCACAGGAGCTCAACCACGCCCGATTTGAGCAGTAAAATAACTCTTGAATGGCCTTTCAGCTCCAAAAGCAACGGCGGTCAAAACGATATTCCCTCCTTACCCTTCGTCCCCCTCGGATCGGTGGCACACGTCTCGCATGCAAATCTCGCAAGATCAGGGCTGTTTGGTCATCGAGATGATGGCTCGGATAAGAAGGGGAAAGATACGGAGGGACGAGGCCAAAAGGATGGCTGACATTGATAAGCCGAGGGGTGTAACGCATGTACATTCGATCCCCAAAATCCACATATGGGCGTCTGTTCATTGACCATAGGGTGGAAGCCGAGGCCTTGCATTATCACGCGTTTGCTCTCGTGGTATGCATGAGTTTTCCGCAGCCCCGGAATTAGCGGTGCGAAAAAACAATCGACGGCACCGGTTGCGAGTCAAGATATCCCTTAGGAGCTGCTCGAGTCTCTTTCAACTATTGTTCAAAGGGAAAATGGACTGTATCTAGATCTTCGAGAGCCACGTCATGTCCCTTATCTGCACAGCCGTGTTCGCACTCGCGTCATTTACATGTTTAAATCTTGGCCAAGGGGCCACGAATCGAGGCTCCCCTACTCAATAGAACAGATCTATTTCGTCACGTGGACACCACTTCAGCCCCTCCGAGCGATAGGTTGGTGTAGTAGAAATGTCCCTCTGACTACATGGAAGTATAGAAAGGTCTTTCTCCTTTCAATGCATTGGACAAGTTTGTATGATCAGAATTAGTGATAGATGTGTGTTGTGAACCTTTCAGTGAGGAGGGAAGGCTCTAGGAGTCGGGAAAACTGGCGTTTCAACGCCTAAAAATCTCGGTTTTGTCTTCCCTCTGCAAAGCTGAATCGGTACCTTTTTCAACACTCAGCCAAATGGTCCTTCCTGTCGATAAGCGTCAAGGATTGCCGGTCTTATCAAGGATGCGTGGGGAGTACGTGCGTGCGGCTGAAAAAAAGAAAGGAAGGAAACGACGTTTGCCCCGTGAATTTGCTTGAAAGCCCGACATATTTCTTTTCCAATGGCTCAGAGAAAGTAAGGACGAGGGAAGCCCCTCGGGAGATTCGCATCTGTTCGCGATAATGAACAACTTTAAAATCCAACGCCACGCGGGGACGGCGTGAATTTTACGGCTACGGGGGAAATCGCATTTCACCGCGTAAGTGCCGGGAACAAGCCGATAAGATTCCTCAGGTTTCGGCCCTTTTCTTCGATCTCGTTTTTTTTTTTTTTTTTCCTTCGTTCTCCTCTCACGGATAAACAAATGCGAGCAAAGGCTTCTGACCGAGAGCGCGGTTCACGGGAGTCCCCTTGCGTGTAAAGGAGGGATGGGCTGCTTGTGAAAAATAGCCAAGTTCAATCCTCACGGAGCAAAGGAGATCCGTAAGATTATTCGGGCGCGAGAGAGTTGGTACTTTCTAATGAGCCCGCCGACGATTTATAATCCGAATCGGGACTATTAGTTCCCAAACGGAGGGACTCGCTGACGATTCGCGGCTGTTAATTAAAATTTTCGCGGGCCCGTTAACCATCTGATGGACGAGAGGCGCGAGAGCGCGTGGTGTGTGCTACCTGGCTTTCGTAACCGATTGGTTTAATTGGCGTCTTCGATCCTTTCGAGCTGAGAAAGTCGTAAAGCTCGTCGCGCTCGGCGAGAAGTGGGCTTTTGCAAAACGATTCCTCGCGTACGCTCGTTTGCTTTCACTTTGCAAAGTTCGAATGCTGGTGGTGATTTTTTTCTTTTCGCAAATAGTGACGATGTTGATAAATTGGTTGAGAACCGAGCTGTGGAATTGGTAGCGATTTGTCTGAAATATACCTGTAATGAAAAAATGTACAAGGGTCGAATGAAGTGTCTTTTCTGGGTATTTGATTGGCTCGTCTGATAGTCAATGGGTCGGCTTTTAGAAAACCTTAAAATTATAGAAAAAGGTCATTCAGATTATGAAGAAGAGGATGATTGCTAGTCTACTTTTGATATTACGAGAATTGTTCTAAAAAATTATTGATTAAAGTATTTTTTCTTATATACTTGAGTAACTTGAGCTTAAAAAAGATTTTTCAAAATAAATTAGTAGAATATTTTTTATCGAGAAAAATTCATAAAACATACGACACTTTTTTTTTCAGCCCATAGAAAATGAAAATGAAATTATTACACAAACGTAGCAATTTACAAAACATAAATGTTAGGTTTATTACGCACCAGTGTCCTAAAGACTCCGATTACACGTATGGCCCAGGTAATAATAAAAAATACCCTTTTAAAAAAAAAAGTTTGAAATCATTTGACAAATAATCCAACTCATTTATTTTCAATAATCAATTCAAGCAATGTCACGTGTATCTATCACCCAAAACGTCCACGAGCACCTGTAACGCAGAGAGTCGCGAGAAAGTGTTGCAATGCCACCTCCTGGTATCCCAAAGAGAACCTTTCGATTTATCATGGATCACGGATCCTTGGCGAAAATTTTACCCATCCAAAGGATACAGAGATAAGGTTGGGGAAGGCTCTATACTCATACTGTTAAGCCAAAACCCCTGCCCGAGACACGCGGCTCGACTCGGCAGTAAGAGGGGGGGCGCACGGAAGGGTTATCTAATTAAAAGTATCATGTGAAAACAAGCGGCATCAAGAGAACGCGAGAGGGCACACATACACATGATGTACGTACACAAATGAAAAGCGATCTGCGTGAGAATGAGTAACGCGTGTGCGCCGATCGGTAATCATCGGGGGCCGCCTCTCTCTCTCTCTCCGTGGGCACCCATGCATGTATATACGTGTATATACCTGCCGATCTTAATCTCGATCAAGAAAGTCTGCATCGCCATCAGGGCAAGGGGAGCATTAAATCTGTCTCAATCAAGCGAGACGAGAGAGAGAGAGAGAAAGAGCGCGGAAGAGGTTTACGAGATGCGCTGGCCTCCTCTGATTTATCGGCTTGGCTGGGAGAGAGAGAGAGAGAGAAAGACCGCGAGCGCTGTAATTTCCGAGTCGATTTGTTGGCCGTACCGTGTGTGTATGGTATACGTGCAAGGGGGGCGGGGGTAAATGATAATCTGTGGCTGACGTCTGTGTATATGGAAAAATTGTCGCGCTCGCCTGTGTGAAGTTATTGGCTACCGTGGAAGGCGGGAGAGAGTCGAAAAGTGATTATTTCAACGGTACGGCGGGAGGAGTTGTTTATTTATAACGATACTGTGCCATCGTGCGTGTATATATACGCTGCGAGTCGACGCGTTGAAGTTACGGTTATACGATCAAGAAGTTTTTTTTTTTTTTTTCCTCATCGTCGTCTCCCTGTACTTGTTTTTAAGAATGAATCTCTATCGACGATGCTTATTCGACACGAGAGAAACGTCTCGGCTGGGATGTATTTATTTTCGAAAGCCGGGGCTTTAATTTATGAGGAGGTGCTGGAGAAAAATGTGTTTGAGAAAACCCCGGGATCGTGTCGACTGTAAATCGTGCCGAGAAAATCACAATGCGCCTTGCGAAATATTGGGCTGAAAATTGAGGGGGAGGGGGTGGCACTTTAGGAATTAACATCGGCAATTTATGTCGTCGTTGGTTATTTCGACACTTGGGTGTACACACTTTTACAATGTAACATTCGTTTACATGGTGTTTTTATGATTTGCCTAAAGTTTTTTTCTTCTTTTTTCAGTAACGGGGATCAAGGGATACAGTTAAAACACAAAAAGTGACCAATTACTGACTGATTTTTCCCAAACATCATATTACAAAGACAAAACAAGTTACCAAAGAAAAATTTTGTAAAAATAACATGATGCAAGAAGTACAGCCTCAATAATTTGGCCCAAGTTCACAGTAAACTTTATGTTGCCCTGATTTTTCTAATACTTTTTATTTTTAATTGCGAAGAATAAAATTCTTTGTTCAAGCATCTGCCCAAACGATTACGTGTTAAAGTACTAGTTGGTACCAGTTTTAACTAGTACCTATGATGAGCACATAACATAAACTTCAAAATTCGAATCTTTAAGTTTTAACAACATACTCATAACATATGAATAATTCAATTCGAATTTTTTTTTTGTCACGATTGTAAAAATATAATTTCCAACAACGTCCCCATGAGAGATCATATCTTAATTAATTTCTTAAAACTCGCGACGCTAATCCCTCGCAAGTTTTCAAGAAAAATGAATTCCCCAGCTAATCCCCTTGATACGTCAATTACGCGAATGAGACGCAATAAGGTTCAACAATCGTGGGTGGGGAAAAAAAACAGGAAATCAATCCCGCTGAGATGAAAGCGCTATTCAATCAAGCAGATGAAAACACTCCCCGCACTATACCCCACGGTTTTTCTGCGAGACGAAACAACCAAATAAGTCCCATCAGCAAAAAGAGCCGGAGACTCGAGCTAAAAAAAAAAAAAAAAAAAAAGGACAGTCGCGGCAGAGACATCGTAACATCGAGAGATGAAAGCCCGCGAAACAATAAAATTAGCGAGCGTGCAAAAAAAGGAAGATACCCCATGTGCAGAAAAAGAGGGTCATACACTGTGGGACGCGAAAAAGGGCAAAAGCTTTATTTCTAATGACGTATGGGTGTGTGCAATGATTATATACGTCTCTTCCTGGGACGCTCTCGTCACGTGCTACACGTACCGTATGTATAAGTGAGGCCATCACGTGTTGCAGCAAAAAGGGAGGGAGAGATAAAGGAAAACAGAAAACTGTGTATAGCAGCAACCGTACACACACTGCGTTGCATTGCGAGAAATGCGATGGGCAATCCTGGCTGCTGCTGCCCTCGCCTGAAATTGATCCGGGAAGCAATAATGGTAATAGAATTGTAATGCACGAGGAGAGGCGTGCTCCCGCAATCGGCTAGATGAGCAAGAGAGGGACGTTTATTTTTTGTTTCTCCATCCCAACGAATGTACGTACATGTGTATACGCTTTTCCCTGTAGACACTCGTGCGTGTATTAGTAGTGAAGAAGGTATATGTGGTCGTCAATAGGTGTGATTTGCATTGGACGTGCGCCCACGAGGGCTGATATATAGAAAAGGTTGAACTCCCGTGCGTCCGTACATATAATGAGTATGTGATACCCATAGCGGAAATGAAAGAAGATCGTGGAGATGCTTGGAAAAGATAGGGCACGGTTGGTAGTCGGGGAGTGGGTGAAAATTAATGAAGAGTAGCCCCAATGACTTCACCGAGATAAGAGAAAGAAAGATGGGATAATGGAATTTTTTATTCGGTCGATACGATTGACAGGTCTGTTGAGCTTTTCACTTCTGAGCCTCATTGTCATTGCTTGCTATATTAGTAATATTAGCAACACTCTATATTATTTTCAGAGATTGAAGGGGTGTTTTAGACTCGAACATGATACCATGGAATTGCAAGCTCTCAAGTTTCAATGAAGATATGAAAACCTGTACCAATAAATTTGCGCATCTCTGCACTTGTGTTGCGATCTATACACTGAAAAAAAGTATATATATATATATCTTGAGTAACTTGAGCTTAAAAAAGNTATATATATTCAAATCTACCAGCTTTACTTGAGTAAAAACAACGAACCGGCTTTTTAGTTTGGTAAATACAACTAGACTTTTAACTTGCAGAAGCTGACCACAACTCTATTTCCGTTCATTATCCATCCACGTTTTCAGTAAAAATATGAATGTTATATTTCAGTGTTGTAACTAATGAATACATTATAGTTGTTTTCCGTCCATTGAATTACCCAACTTGAATATAACATCAAAGTAGGAAATAAAGACTCTGTGAGAAAGCATTTTGCTGCATAGTTACTTTTATAGAAGACGAGATAGAAACAAAGTTTGTTTCTCATGCATTAATTCATAAAGGTTAGAACACTAGTGAAATAAAGCACGCAGAATAATTATTTTTTTCAACACGTAGCACCAAAACCAAATTTTACAAACCCTAGAGTTGACGTGTTTTAGATTTCTCATCAGGTGACCTTATGCTACGTCCAAAAATATCCAGGTCCTTTGCTGACTTAATTGCCCAATTGAAGCATCAATTTCTAATTGATTCAGAGGTTTTTCAGTGAAATAATTAATGAACGTGACACAGAAAGACGTCATTTACAGTCTCTCGCATGATAATCGTATAAATTTTCAGTTCGTAATAATTAATCCTTCTTATAAAATCGGTGTTATATTGCTGACTTTGGAGTAATTTATTGTTTTATCCTTATGGTTGTCGATGAAACACTTTGGTTTAACGTTTCACTTGTTATTAGTTGTTACAGTTGTTACACTTGAAAACGTAAAATTCAGTTTTTGTTGTTTGCGATCTACAATATGTAATATAAAGTTCTCAAAGTCCTGAAACCTTACACTATTCCGGCAACAGATGGAGTCAATACACTCGCATGTCTACGCATAACGTAGCCAGAAAATCTGGGAAAAGCAACGCACCTGCATGACGTTGTTGTTGCGGATGCGAAATGGCGTAAAAGCAGAACGCGTGTATTACGTCGCATCCATCACGCTCGGATGACGTTTAAGGAGTGACGGATTGGATCGCTGGAGCGATATTATTCATCCATCGCTCATTCGTGCATGCAAATTACTCTTATTTGCTCCTGGATGGATCCTCGAGGTCTGCGCGCAATGGGTCTTCGTACGTCCGCCAATTTCAATTGGTAGTCAACCGTGACAGTCTGCGGATTCGTGCGAAAGGAATGGCATCATTATGTACCGGAAAGAGTATTCAATTCAATATGCTCCGTTTCGATCGAAAGTAATTAAATTTTACAACAAACCGAGTCGCAATTTATTGAATATTCTATAATGATACGTAGCTATCAGCTACCACTCCTTGTTTAATAATAAAGGGTATTAAAAATGCAACTATTTTTGTTTATTTCAGATATCTCCAACCTTCAATATGAATTATGATTTTTCATGATATAAATCTTCGAAATGGAAACATTTGTTTTTAATTTACGTTTCAAGTGTATGGATGTCTTGAACAGTTTGGAAATCCTAAATATTTTTTATAAATAAAACTATGTATGGTTTTTATTCTCAATACTTTTTTATAAGTAGTTTGTAATCTTAAACATGAAAAATGACACGTTTAACTCCAACTCTACGATTCTTCTACATATATAATTCTTCTAAGAAATCTCTTACAATAAAAACAAGGTACTAAAAATTTATTTCAGACTGCAAATAATTACTCTGTGTCTATTGAAATAGTAGTTTTCCTACGAGTTTGAAAAGTCTCTGTTTGCGAACCGAAAGGTTTGCAGCCCGAGCCGAAGGCGAGGGACGTAACGAGGTTCGTAAAGGAGACTTTTCGAACGAGTATCGGAAAACTGCTTTTTTGCCCGAGGAAGTACCAGCCTCCCAAAACCACCCGAGGTCGGAAAATATATTTTTTTGGTCATAATCCCAAAAAAAAAAAAATCTTTAACACAAAAATGTACCAATAAATTTTTTGGTTTAAAATAACATCTTCTTCAACCTTCAGTCAAACGTCCACAATAACTTTCGAGTACGTGCACGAAAAGTGGTAAGTTCCATACAGCAGCCCCAGTAGTTCCCTTTTAATTTGCACGAGTACCCCCCATCCATTGTGTAAGCCTCGCAATAGGCGCTGGAAAAATCGATACACTGACACGCTCCACGAAAACAACAAGGACCACCAGTGCCCCGTATTTCCCATAAATACCACAGGGGAATGGCAACAAAAAAAGCCCAGCATCACGTGAAAACGGTCACTCGAGCGCAAGGAGGATCCCAGCCCTCCCCTGGGATCGGCTCGTCGGTGCAAATCAAACGCTACTCGATCCGCACCACCACACTCTCATCCCGACAGCAACAACGGGAGAAATCGCCCCAGGAAAATATGGCAAGCCGTCCGTGGAAAAGCTGACGTGTCACGCGCTCATCGTAGCTACATTGACGATTTTCAACTCAAAGCTCCGCCGAGTCGTGTAAAACACACTCACCAGTTGCTCTTCCGTCCAGCTCGGTAGAACCTCAACGTGGTGGGCTGAATGTTACGCTCACGTGCATCCTCAATCGAAAGGTGAGGCGGGTACAGAGGAGGGTGTGTTTGGTTCTTCGAGTGCGAGTCGTCATCGTTGAGTTTTCCCATTAAAATTCATCATCGGTGAGGTACAGGGCCGGAAGGACTGTTTACTCACGGTCACCCCGCGTGAATCGAGCCCCCCAGAAGGATTTCGTTCGCGGGCTTACTTGCACACGGACGCGATTACCGTGGACGGGTGTGCGTGCACTTAGTTATTCACTTTGACCCTCGTCATTTTGAGAGCTGTTAGGTAACGCCGAATTAATTTCTCCTCTCGGCGCTCTCGAGCCGGTCCGTGGCGGGCTTCCGTCTGTCACTTATAAGCTTTCATCTCGTTAATGCAAGCGACGGATGGATAATCCTGTCAAAATATTTTTCAAGTCCCGGGGCTTGTTTGCATATAATTCAGGTGATTGAACGAGTGGGGGAAAAAAACATTGAGGAAAATTAAGCGTCTGAACGACAGAATCTTCACTTCAAGTGGTTCATTCGGTATAACGACAAAGGCTTTGTAATTGAAAAAAAAAAAAAAAATGGCTGGTTGAAAAATTAAGGAAAAAATGTAGGTGCACTTATAGCTGATAAAAAGACTGCAGTGTAATACAAAAATAGAATTATCATACTCACACTCGTAACGATTAAGCAAACATATGACGAGCCATTGATATTGTCATTTGGAATACAGATGAACCACATACAAATCCATCCAAAGTCGTACAAGAGCTGCTCTTTCAATGGCACAAGCCTTTAATGTGCTCGTATACATTGTGCAAATTAACAAAGCAATTACCTAAAAAAACGACTTCGTTCCATATGTCGCTTTCGTAAACCCGTCTACGTATATATACATAAAAGGGGTTGGTTGACATAGGGGGGAATAAAAATGTATCCGTTTATCTTTCGAAACGCATAAAAATGTCCCCCACACCTATTACGCGTACACTAAACTCGTCAGCAAGCAAATAGTCAGTTTCCAATTTTACGGTACAATTTAGTGGGTACAATGTAGAACTTGCTGGATCGATAAGACCATAAGCAGGATGATACTTATCGGCATCACCATTGGAAAACTCGTTCGTGAAACGACAGGGCGTCAAACGCATAGTAGATGATGACAAAAATGTCACAAAGAGCCGAGAAACTCGAGAAAAACGCCCAGGAAATATGAGAGAAGCAAACAATCATGATAATAATATACAGATAAGCAAAGGGGAGGAGTATTTAGGGGACGGAAAATCGGTGGAGGAACAGGCTGCCATTAACTGGCTTACGTAACACCATCACACGAGACTCCTATTTTCTTTGGTGTGCCTACTGTACTATGTACCTTCTACTGCGGTCCCTTCAATCTATAGAAAATAATTATCCTGTCCGAGCCCTACCGCACCGTCGAGTAATGCCTGTATACGAGCTATCTTGCTTTTGACCCAGAGAGCCGCACACGATGAAACGAATGTTATATAAGTCAGAAGTCATCCCCTTTTTTTACAAGTATGTATTATGTGTACACATGACTTTTTCTCTTCACGATAAAAGGCAAGAGCCACGTTGCTGATTGTGCGGTAATCGAAGTGATTACTCATAGTTTGGTATGCTATTTAATGAAGATTTGAATTTTACTAAGCACTCCTACCATAAATATGAACGAATAAAGTTTTACGTAATAGATATCAGAAATCAATGGTTTTATCGAAATAAAAAATAAATTAAGCATCTTCTCATTTTACAATAATATTTCAAAATTCTGATGTAATGGAGAATTTTATCATTACATTTGATTAAGCATTAAAAAATACATTAGTTATTACAAACATCTTATATTTGAAAAACAAGTAGATATCATTACAATGGATGGTACCTGAAATAGAGCTTTTAACCTATGTAAGTAAGACTGATGCTTTGACTCCTCAATGACTTTCTGTACTTCAAGACGTTTATTATACATTCTCTACTGTGAGGTGAGTGTCTTGGATCGAAAAGTTTTGAAGTAAAAAATTTAAGGTTAAATAAGCCAAGTTCATTGGATTTTTTAGGTTATGTTACAGAACTGTGGGGTTATAATTTCAAATTTTGAGACAACGGGTTTAAAGAATAGATATTAATTGGCTTTTAGGATAACTTGACAGGAGTGTATAGTTTGTAAGTTTAACGTATCGAGTTTATAAAATTTTTTGTTAGGTTCAGTTTGGAAATGTAGGGTTAAACTATTTTTATTTCAGTTCTTTTAACTATTTCATTAAATTACAACATATATTTACAAAAAAAAAAAAATTGTAACGGCATCACTGGACTCTATTGTTTTAAACTGATTTAACGAGCTCGAGCACCAAGTACTGAGTTTCTCGTTGATTCAATAAGTCTTTGTACGACTTCCAGTCCAAACTACGACGTTGACAAATTTTTTTTCAGAAACATCCATGCAGTTGACGATCAATCACAATCCGTCACAAAGGTTATTGGGCAAATTTTCCCCGTAAACGCACGTCGTTTACGGCGATTTTCCAATCGCAAGGTGGCCCCGCGTACGGTCATTAAAGCCCCAAACATATCATCTCGCACGCCTCGACCAAACAAAATGCGACAGTCGCGTATTATCTTGATAAATGGACGGCAAATGGCGCAACAAAGGTCCTGAGCCCTTCTACCGAGATCCTTTCCTCTCTCTCTCTCTCTAAAACCAAACAGCAAAAGTGTCCAGGATACACCCATTAAAGGACAAACGTCATTCGTGTGCCACCCCTTTTCTTTCATTGCTCCGCCGCATGACCAGCGAAAGGTCATAACGGTAGGACCATTCGACCCGAGTGTTGGTATACGTAAAGGGGGGGCGGAGGGGTGGGTGCAGTTGTTGCTGGCACCGCCGGTCGAGTATGGAGTATTTTGGCCCGTGTTCTCCACATCGTTAGAGCCGGGTGGTGGCAGGTTGCCCGGCTGATACTTGTTTTTCAATTAAACGAACGATTAATCACGCTCTCCCGGCTTTTCTATGTGTACACATGTATAATCTATGTGCGCTCACCTCATCCCGAACGTCGGATTTCCATGCGGACGATGCGTTGGATCTGTTTAATGAAGATTGAGCGAGCGGCAACAACGCGACCTTCGCTCTGTTTACCGCGAGGAAGCCCAAAAGAGATCCACCTTTTTTTTTAATTTTTTTGCGGAAAACTCGATGGGAAGGATAGGTAGAGCCCCGGCGACGACTACAAATCATCGGGGCTGTCCAAAGTGGTGCTGCCGTTGCCGCAGATCTTGGCTCCGGGCTTTTCGACGGACTCACAGCGAGGGGTGAAGGGTCACGAGCCGGCATGAAATAAGGAGGACAAACACAATTGGCACTTTTGAAAAATGAGCTGGAAATAAGTGCCTCGAGGTCGTGCGTGGGCTTGGGGGCGTTTGTGTCTGTGTGTTTTGCGGCACTTGCAGCGTCATTCTGTCAATTAAATCCGGGCGCTGGCGTTGCCGGTGCACGCTTTTCCCGCGAGGATGAAATTTATTGCACTTTCGATGGCACGAGATACCGTAACGAGAGACGCTGGTCTTATTTTTCTTTCATTTTTTTTACCCCTTTTTTTTCATACTTACAAACGCCGTCCTGGAAAGTAACGCGTGACGCTGTTTCCGAAGGACAATTGATAAATGGCTCGTTTGTTTCTTTATCCGTTTTGTCGAGGTCCTTCGTACACGCCGCATTTTTCTCGTTTTAACTGGTTACCATCGAAATACTCACAAAATATATGTTATTTACTATACTTATCTGTGTTCCAAGACTTACTAAAAATTAATTACAATAACTATGTCTTTACTGTGCGTCGCAAAATTTTACCAATATAAGCAATAATCACATCGAACCTCTTTCCAATCGACGGAGTCACTGCCGAGCGAAATTCACGAATATAAGCCCCATAAATCGCGGAGCGCCCGAAAATAAATAAATAAGTACTCCAGCTGTCACGAGGTGAGAAGAATAACGTTTAATAAGTTTCCTAATTCTCGGACGAGTGGCCGACATAAATCCTCCTACGGCAGAGAGAGAGAGAGAGAGAGAGAGAGAGCCAACGCACAGGGGCGTGCGGAACCACTCCCAGCGAAAATGAGGCCAAAGGAATTTAATTAAGAGGAAAAAGAAAAAAAAAAAAAAAAAAAAGAAGGAAGAAAGCCCACCGTGTATACACGTCGTGCACCACTGTATAGGGATGACTCCTCGAGTGCAGCTAACCCACCGCACGCGCGTTGCACAAGAGTGGACGGGGAACGCACATTCATCATCGTGACATTTATCATGATGATCCTTGGGCCGAGGAACCTCGGGCAACAAACTCGACTGTTTACCGAATGCTTTCGCGATTATTGGGGACATATCGAAGATATATACACAGCCCGTGCGCACACATGGACCCCCCACCCACCCTCTTTTCGCAATAATAACACGCCACCACATCCTCTCTTTCTCTTTAGAAACTTTGTCCTTTTCTCCTCCACGATGGCGCAAGTGCTTATTGTATTGGTCCAGGGATGCTGCGAGCCCACGTAGGTGTGAGGGTATTCGTGATACGACGAAGACAGTCACCGACTCGGTCGAGCGCACACGAGTGTAGGTTGTACTTACTCCCGGCAAGAGCGTTATGAGGGACGCAGCTGACAGTGGCACATAGCAATGGAGCCTGGAAAGCAATTACGAAGCTGCCAGCCCGTGGATATTTCTATGATACGGTCTCCAAAGATCCTCGTTCCCTTCCCTACGTCGTGTCCTTTTTTCCTTGTCTCTGCGCAAGTATGGAGCTTCGGCAATATCTTTACGGCTGTTGGGAGGAACAATCTCCAGTCCCTTTAATTTTCGCGTTGGTGCGGGTTATTCTCGATACTGGTTTGGAGTCCGCGGATATTCGAGGTGAGGAAGATTAGAGAGACACACATCGAGGGATACGAAGGTGGAATTAGTGGTGTAGGTGGCACGAGTACGATGGGTGTGCCTATATATGTTTGTGTGGAATCGGAAATTAGGTGTTGTCGACGCGCAAAGGAACAGGAGGATAGATAACTTGCTAGCTCGTTATTGCAACTGTACCCGTTATCATATCGCACTAGTAGTGGGAACGTGGTACGGGTAAATTGCACGGTTATAGCGATAAAAATTTTACGGGGAATTCCGCAAATTTCCCTTCCAATTTCACGGTGAAATCCGTGAATTTTTGTTATAATTGCGTGTTACTTTTGTTATCAAAGGATTGTACAGCAATGAATAATTTTGTTAGATGTGTTATAGTAGTCCATCACGTTTAATACTCATCGAATTTCATAGTATCTCTCAAGTCTTGTAAGCAATTATAATGTCGACTAGGAAATAAAAGTACTTAAAAACATAGCAAATGATAAAAAAAAAAAAATTGGAACTACTGCATTTGGAAAATAACATCCATCTTTGTACTGAGAAATTTTTTGAGGAACTTCAGTTTTTACTAGATTCAATCTATATTTAGTTTAGGGGCAATTCTTATCAACAAATTTTTTTTGGTCTAGTTAGCCTAGTTCTTTGCAATTTAACAATGATACAACTAATTATAATAACTCTACTGGGTATCCAGGACAAATGTCTAAAATATAATAAGAAACGCGATGGTATAGACACAATTTTTAAGAATTTAAAAACAAAATTTTTCCAACCACCTAAAAATTTGGTGCTCAAAATTTTGTGTAAAATGGTAAATGCTGTTTTATAAATATCTCATGATACGTACGATTTTGAATGAAAAACTCTACAGGCTAATAATATGTACAAGTTTTATGACTCGTAAATAAAGTTCCAAGTCAAGGAAACCACCTTAATGTATTGTATCTAGATTTGTTCCTCTAATCATTATTAATAAAAAAAAAAAAATGTATAATCATGGTGGAGTAAAAAAATCATTATGTATTAAAAACTTTTGTGTTAACAACAACTGTTGGTAGTATAAATTATCTTGAATGTCAACAACCAAAAGTGTCATGTTCACGGTAAAGTTATAGATTTCCAATAACGTGTAGAATCATATCCTCGAATGTAATAAATCGTACATGATCGTGTGTGCAACAAGCCTGAATAATCAGCCCGTATAGAGAGTAGAAAAAACACACGAAATCGGACAATGGGGCCGTCTCGAGTCCCGCAGCTTTTCCCGTAGAGATTTTTTACGATTCACACCCCGAAAACATCGTAAAAACGCATCTTCCCTAGTTAACAGAAAACTCAACGCAAGTCGTGGCAATAAATTTCGTGACCAATTACTCGCACACACACACACACCGATGCAATTATCGAGGCGCTATCGGCCGGCATAAATCAAACTGACCTACAAACACTCTCGCGCGCACGATCGACGAGAGAAGCATCTCAAATCGCCCGGCTGTCGGCTATTGTCGCGTGCTTGCGAGGGTAGAAAAAAAAAAAAAAAAAAAAAAAAAAAAAAAAAAAAAAAAAAAAAAAAAAAAAAAAA
>NW_019379549.1:721983-741042 GCF_000648655.2 Copidosoma floridanum
GTGAAACAGCCGAAAAAAAAAAAAAAAAAAAAAAAAGGAAAAAAAGCCTAACAAAACAAGCGATTGTTGGCTCAGGCGTACGTCGTATATCTGCTGGACGCGTAACGCGCATAGCGAGGATTTTTCCGCAACTCAACGGGACGTGTACATTGCGCGCGGAAATTTATGTAGCTCGTGGGGCAGCGCGGTCCGTGTCAGCGACAGGGGCAGGGAGCTGGTGTACATGTATATATACATGGACGCGAAAAAAGAGGGATACGCTACTGGCACACAAACTCCCTATACGTACACACACGCGTACCTACATTGTAGTGACGCGTGACGATTTTCACGCGCAGAGTATAACTATATACCTACGTATAGCCCGCACAGCTCTCTGCGTGTCCATTATTTTCCGTGCTCTATATGTATAACTGTCGGCTATTTTTTCGGCCACTTTTCCGAGCCGTAGGTATATATGCATAAACAGCGTGACGCGGGCTCCCCATTATAATATATACGTACCACCAAACAATCCCACCCCACCGCCTTGCATACACTTTGGAAAAAAAGGCCGAGCACGTCTCTTGTTTTCCATATCTATTGGGCTGCTGCTGCTACAATTGTATTGTGCGTGTACATATGCGCGTATTTCATCCACCTCCCTCTACCCCTGACATACATAGGTACACATACAGTAGGAGCCATGAATGCGCCGTTATAATGAAATTGGATCTGCGCGTGGTATTATGGCGTATATACGTGCACATTGTTGTATATATGTACACAGGAATCGGGGGAGGTGGCGTATATACATAAATGAAACAGCACCGATCGCCAGATGAATTTTGGCGGCTGAATGTAATAATGAATGCCGTGGGGAGTGTGTGTGTGTGTGTGTGTGCTTCTTTCTTCCCCTTCTCTCTCCCTCTCTCGATTTATCGGCATAATTTATCGGCACGCCACTGTTGCTGCATCTATTACGTGATGCGCTATGATGATTCGATCGACTTTCCGCGGTCACGCCGCAATCACATTTTGCCGGTTTTACCGAAGCTCTTCTCTGTCTGGTCCCTGCAGCGATATGTACGTCCAAAGTACATGTGGGTTTGGTCGGTTTATTTCGTATTAAGGACAACGTGGTAGGTACATCCCTGGAACTCGCGTGTGGGGTATGTGAAAACAATTCAAATCAATCGAAATGTGGTCTAAATCTTACTTCTTACTAATATATATAAAGCAAAGTCGCTAAAACCGTTGTAATCGTTAACTGCGAAAACTACTGAACCGATTTTGCTGAAATTTTGCATACCGATTCTTGACACTTGCTAGATGGTTTAAGTATGGTTTTTATCTTGAATAATTTAATAACAATAGCAATAAATAAGCTCAAAGTTTTGCAAAAATACGCCAGCTTTTCACTTTACTTCAGTAGGATCTGCTTGGCGGCGTCGACATAAAATCGAAGCTACCTGTAACAGAATTAAATAAGTGTGGTAATGATATGCCGGAGCGTCGCATTAATTATCTTAATCGTTAACTCGCAGTTCATCGAACTGCATCGAGAATGTAGATGATAGTCGTGCAGCTGGGAATCCCGGTTACCGATGACGCTCTTCTCCAATGGGCATGTGATCTAGGTCTACTTCACCCTGAACCTTCAGGATTGACGAGTGCCACCAATAAACAAAATTATTTTAACCGATGACGTTCCCAGCGGAATACCACGAGACGTGTCTAGCCAAAGCACATCCTGCTCCAAAACTTCAGAGTTACTTATGTGGCCGTACCACCATCTGGCCTGGTCTCAACGAGTCTGATTTTCAATTACTTTATTGTACATTATTTACTTAATATCTGACCAGCTCTTTATGGATAAAGGCGCAGAAACAAGTTGATTTTCGATTTTCCGGAGTGACTGTAATTTTTGACATTCATTAAATAACATAAGTAATACAATGAATCCATTTCCAGAGGTATACATACAAAAACTTGATTTCAATTCAAGTCAAAACTATGTACAACATGCCTGTTTTTTTTTTGCAAAACAGCTCACATGGGTGTGCAAGTGTGTGTTAAATTCCTATATCGGGTCACAATAAAATTGATTTATCGGACGCTTCCACAACGCAATATGCAAGGAAACGTCCCTCAGGAGCGCGCTTTTGTACACGTATAAGCAGCGTTACACTGTCGGGGGGATCTCGAGAGTGGCCACCACTCTTTCTTTTGGGTTTATAAATATGCCAGGAGGTGGGCAAACGCGTACATCAAAATGAATAAATCACAACTCACGCGCCCTCCCGTATTTTTCCATCATCGGGAAATAACATTCCTTACTTTTATACGTATAAGTAGCAGGGAGCAGCCGATCGTGCTTGCTAATGATGGATGTGGATGTATCGCTGAAGCATACAATAAGCATCAAACTTGATAAATCTGAATAATTAACAATACATGGGAATAACCTTAGATGCGTTTCGAAAGCAATGGACAGCTGGACGAGGAGTTAGAAAAGAAACAGGTGCCGTGAAGGAAAATCGTGCAGAAACAAAGAAGCGAGTCGACGTGACTTCAATGCCTGGGGGGGAAGTAAATTTGGTCCGACCAAGATATGAAAGGGGAAAAAGAGGAAGAACTTCAAACTGTATCATTGTCATCTGGACGGCTTCTTTTGACGATTCAGCGTGTCTAAAGCGGAGAAGGTAGCAGAAACAGAGAATAAGTAGTGTAAATGACGCAACGGTTGTAAAAATAACAGGGTGTAATCGCCTCAGATGGTGAAAACAACACCTGACTAGAACTTGCTTTGATTGTTGTGAAATTACCGTTGTGATGATGGAAAACGATAAGTTGCTTTGTGCGGAATGAGTTTTCTTCAATCACACTTACTACATGAGGATGCCCAGTCGAAATCAAGGAGGCAGCCTAATTTTATTATCAAATACATCGTTCGAATAGTCCAAATAGACATATTTTAAATTTTGGTAGAAAAGTAAATGTTCCTTCTCAAAATGTGCTTGCTTGTAAATAAAAATGGTTCTTTTCAATTTTAATAAAAAATAAAAGCTTTTGTGCTATTGAAACATTAAATTCATCATGACTATTGATATAATTATTGTACGAATAAATATCTCGTCAATGATATTTTTCTGCTGATGAAATTTTCATCTGGAATTGCCGTTCTTGTTGTAAATATTCAACAATAGTCATTAGCTTTGTCTACAAACATTATGACGATGAGAACAAAAAAAAAGTATTCAAACGATGATTTATTGTGCATGAATTGAGCACGAGCAAATGAGTTTCATTCGAAAGATTCACATAAATTTTTTTTTTCTCCCAAGATTTCACTTTACGCACAGCTATGAAGAAAATATAAATTTAAGCACTTCAAAAAGTGCGCAAAGTTCTATTAATTTTTTCGGGAACTACATCGTTGACTCATGTCCTGCGATCGTTTATCATGTGTTGCACAAGATTACGACTATAGTATTGTATAAAAGCAAGTCATACGCCCATTTGATAAAAACTGTCACATTATTAATTTTTTGGTCGCTTTCTTCTCCGTAAAGAACATGTGAACAGATATCGTGAGTACTGCAGATTTGCATAAATTATTAAAATTTCGTCAACTTCCATACGATCACATCAAATTGCGAAATTAAATTACCCAAAGCGACTTGGTGTTACAAAGAATGTGAGTCAGGGAGGAATTTTTTTCTTCCCCCGAAAACTCTTTATCCCATGGTGTTTCGGACGCTCAAGCGCGGGTCCCCCTTAATTGCGGTCGAATTTAATTTCACGGCTTAATTAAACGTCAACTCGGCATCTCAAAGAGCACGAGATATACACACAGCCCGAGTACCCTACCTATGCCATCAATTAGTAATTCTAATTTAAAAGCTTTCCACCGGGTTTTTCTCGGAGACAAGAGTAAATTTATCGACTCCCGCTTCCCTTTGCATTGGTTGGCTAATGTTTCATTAACAAAAAAAAAAAAAAAAAGAATAAGAAAAAAATGCCCAAACGTCCAATTAAAACAAAAAACCTCAACACTCTGTACACTTATACCCTTAGAGAAAAAAAAAAAAAAAAACCTCCAACTCTATAATGGCTTGATAAACTCCTAATTTACGGTGTTTCTTGAAATCAGCGGCCGAGGCGCGATGCACAATGAGCCCATAACTTAATCTCCTACCCGATCTAATTAATAGAAGCCGTAGCTTATACATTATACCCGTGTGATATTCATCGATTGTTTCGAAAACTCACCAGCTCATACAACCGACCCCCCTTTTGTTCGCCCGATAGAATCGCAGGTGCATGCATCCGAAATTAAATTCTTACTTACGAATCTCTCCCCTCCCCTCCGAAACACCAATTCGGCAATACAATGTATACACTTATGATTATGCGCTGGCTGTATCCGTCACGCGCGCGAGTCTCACCCTTTTTTTTGATCGCGGGCCCGATGATTCACGATGATTTTATGGAAATCGCGCGCGTCGGCGGTACCGAGAGGCCCTCTCCTCTAATGCTGGAATTATGCTAATGCAGCTACATGCGCGTGCACGCGCCAATAAACTCGATCCGACGTGCCTTGCACCTTCTTTTTTTTCCCCCCCATTCCATCCTCTCGAAACGAAAAACGTATACTCACAAAGACATCTCCGGCTTTTCCGTGGAGACTCTCCTCACGGAAAAAAAAATCGAGCGAGGGTAACGAGGCCAAAATGCGAGATCGTTTTCCTCTGTAAACCGGCGGGAAGAAATCGCCTCGTTCGTGGCGGGAATTTTTCATCGTTAAGCTCGCGAGCACATTTTTTGGCCGAAAAAAAAAAAGAGCTCCTCTCCGTCTCAACCCTCCTGACAGACGCAGCATTGTGCTCGGCTTAATGCAACGCGTAATGGTATTTACTCGATTACACTTGTTACAAATCGAGCTGCTTTGCCCGTGTACCCGCACAAAGACACTGGAGCACTTTTTTCCTTCCTCCTCTCTCTTTTTCGATTCCACCCTTGGCCTAGATCCGCGTGGCACCCCTACTATCCGCTCTTTTTTCTATTTGCTCGGGGCTCCCTTCCCTCCGAATGTTGGTGCAACAGTGCACGCAGTCCCCCCCCCCATTCTTCTCTCCTCCTCGAGCAGAGCGTCATATGTTGCTCGGCGGAGATTCCGCATTTCCGTGATTGCCTGATGTACAATGGGACCGGCCGATTAGGCTCTTCGCGTCCGCTGGGAGCCCGGTGCTGTTGGTGCAGTTTTATGGGTGTCGAGTTTAATGGCAGCTCGTCGGCGTATAAGGAGTTTTAATGGAGACAACGCCGACGCTCGGACCGTTTGTCGATTGGGCTCGACGGTGGAGCATTTAGTGCACGTCGAGGGAGCGAATCGTTTTGCAGATGAAGACGACGCCGATTGGGAAATTCGATTTCTGTTAGGGGGTGCAGTGGGTTTTGATTTACGGGCGCGCCGCCGGTGGGGATCGATTGTGGGTACGTGTGTGTATCCATCGGCTGGATTAACATAATGTTGTTTTGTACATTGGATCGCGACTGCGGCTGATTTACCGGCTTTATTGAATTATAATTGTAGCGATCGGTGCGATCGGGAATATTTCACGTGTTGGAGCGTGATTTATGGGGAGAGAGAAAATTCATCCGCAGTCATGGATGGTCGTTGTTTGCTCTCAAGTTGTTCGGCTTTTTTTTTTTTTTTTTTTTTTTTTTTTTCCTTTCTTTGTTTTTGTTTCGCTCGAACCACTTTTCTTTCAATGATTGAATATTCATATCAGCAGATATACAAATATACGTCTTTTTTTTTTTTTTTTTTTTTTTTTTTTTTGAAGGGGGGAACGATGGGGTTCGGAGGAACGGAGTATTTGATGGGATTCTGTAATTTTCAGAAAGATTATTTGAAACATAATTGATGGTGATGTTAATAGGTTGATTGTGATATTTAAGGATTGGTGCAAAAATACATTTTCAATTTTCTGCCTTCGACAGGACTTTTGATAAACAACACAGATTCTGTCTTACTTGTTCAACCAGCTAACTCTGTTACTAGTCGTTTTTTTAAATAAATAAAATGCTTTTTTTTATGTAAAATAAGCCTTTGAGTGGAATTAAAGGTACCTATCTATTTTGTAGATATTTTTTCTCAAAGAAGAGTAGAGAAGAAAAACCATTGTAGAACTGAGCTTTCATTGTAATGAAGTTTACAATAATATATTGTACTTACTTTGGTGGTTAAAGTAAAGTATATTATTTAATCTACGAACTGAAGAAATTTTATTCATCAGGTTTAAGGTTAGATTTGGAATTTAAAAAATAAATGACTGAAAATATTGAACCATGAAGTCAAAAAATTCAGGTTGATACGACTAACAGGTTAAAAAACCATGATTAATTGAGTTGTTAAAGACTTACCTAATGAATTTTTAGGATTTTTGAGGATCAGTTAAAGAGTTATGTGATTTAATTCTTATAGTGTTTATGAGGTTAAGGTACATGAACTTATGATTTTTTGAGATTTTCAATATTTTTTAGTTACAGGAATTTATAAGTTAGAATTGCGTGATGAAACTTTCTTATAATTCGTTTGTTTTTATAATTATTTAGGACATATTACTGCATTGATAACTGTACATTATTGCAATTTTGAAAGTTGTTCAAATTTTTTACACGACTTTATCATGATGAAATCAATTTAAAGTCCCAAAACAGAGCTACTTTTCAGTATCAGCCCAATCAAAGTATTGTTTGTAAAAGATAAGGATGATACAATTTATACATACTTGTTGAGAATAATCTGTTTATTCGTAAAAAAGAAAAATCAAACAATATCAGACACATCTGCTCCTCGCTGCTCTCTCCCGCCGTGTTTTCATTTTCGTCTCCATTCAAAAAGATCCGGATCACAAGCCGAGCCCGGATTTAAGTCTCTCTACGATCGCACGCGCACGCGCAATGTGTGTGTGCGTCAATCATCGAGGAAAAAAAGATCTTTAATTCCCTATTCCAAACAACTCGCCGGTCCGTACACAAAATCCGACGTATTTTATTTTGCGCGCAAAGCTTACAGTCCCCGGTGTATTTTGCGGCGCAGTTTTTCCGGCATGTGTGTCGTTAGCGGCTTGTACGCCTAGCACATTTTTTTTGTCCCCACTTAATCCCTTGGCGAGATCCTTCGTGGCGCTGAAAAAATAATTGAGCGCCCTTCCGGTGCACGCGTGTTTTTGTTTCGGGCCCGCACTGAAAATCATTTTTTTTCCCCGGCAGAGAGTTTGGTTCTCCTTTATTTTTCAGCCCGAACAAGGATTTTCTCGTCGAAATGGATTTTCAGCGAAAAAGGAATGTTGTTACCGATTACTTTGATACGATAACGGCTTACGCCGGCTAAACCGACGGGAGTACAATAGACCTCGGAAAACAGTCTGTCGTTCGCTCGTCTTACGTCATCATTAAAAAAATATTTTCCCGCGAGCTGCTATGCGGCCGCTGGGGCAACTCTGTAAAACACCGATAAAAATCGTCACTGGTCTGTACAAGCTTTTATTCACGAAAATACGTTGAGCACCATTTACACGTTGTACGTATAGGGATGAACAAAAAAAAAAAGAGCCGTCCGGGAAAGTATCGTCTTACACGACGTATAAAAACCGAGGAAAGTCCCAGCGCGCTCCTCCGATGCTTTATTGCTCCGAGCACAATGCGCGCGTCTCCCCTACCCCCGAATTTCGTCGTACGGAAAAACACGGGGTTCAATGAGCAGGGGGGAAACCGGCTGCACGAATATTACAATTAAAATCTCGTGAAGAGGAATCCACAAAGGACCTCCGAGTTGTAAATTCGTGCGCCTCCTTTATTTTCGGCGTTCCGTAAAAAGCGTGAAACTATAAATACCCGGGGCTTTTAAAAGGACCCGGCTCGTAAAATACCCATCGGCACGCATGTACGAGGGTATGCATACATACGCGACAATGGCAACACAGGACTGTAGCAATAACACAAATCACACTTTGCAATCTTCCGACTTTCCCTCTCACCCTGTACATTGTAATACTTGTATAGCGCTTTCCCAGAAAATCACGCCCGAGTCGAAAATCGATTGCGCAATGGTACAGGTCGCGTGGATAATCGAGTGTTCTCTCACGTGAAATTGTAAAGGCGCACAATGCCCTCTTCTTCTGCCCGCTTGGATCCTCGAACGTGATGATGTGTTCCCAACGTTGCGTTCGATTGCGAAGCGGACTAAAGTATGTCGCTGGCGCAGAGGAGAGATAGAGATAGAGGAGGTACTTATCGGACATGGGGTGACAAGGTACCTGCGTGTTCGTGTCGTGTGCGTGTGCGTACAAAGTGGAGGCTCTTGTTTTAGGGGTGATGTCGAGCGAAAGCGAAAGTGGATCGAGCCAAGGGCGAAGGGGCGGACTTCAAAGCTCCATTAGGCAAAATTAAACGATCACTAGCTGTACATCTGACTAATTTTCACGTCGAATGTTCGCACGTTGTTAGCTTGGAACAAAGATTTTAACCAAACGAAACATTATCACGTGTTGTACGAATTATTTTCTCTTATCGATTTGCCTCGAATACACGAGTAATGATCCATAACATGTACGCACAGGCGAAGGGTTCACTTGAAAAAATGTGTCGAGGACTATTCAATGCCGATGGATGAAAAAAAAAAAAAAAAAATTTCTTCCTTCTCTCATTTCGCAATAGGAGAAAGAACAACAAGACAAAAATCCCGAATAATCCAGCGGGCGAGCATAAAAACGAGCCTCGCCATTATTTATGCGCTCGGCCGAGCAAACGGATCCAGGGGGGGTCGAGCGAAATCAAGAGGAATGAAGCACAGGAGCGAATCGGTGCACGGGGAAGTGGACGAGCGAAGAGTATTGGCTTTTCAGCGAAAGGGCGAGCCCCGGGGATGAAAGAGAGGGAGGAGGGAGAGTCTCTCGGTCGAACGACAAGAGCCGAGATTAGGCACGCGCCGTGTCCTTCGTAATGAGCCACGTGGAATGCAGATGTACGGGAGTGTGCTGAGGTTGGAGAGCCATCGGGGCTCTTGAGCTTTCCGGAGAGTGTATGGGCGAGAGTCGACGGGACTTTTTTTTATCCGGAGTAATCTCGTTGCGGGAGATACGCCCGACTGCTTCGCGTCCGCTTGTTACGAATTTCAGGCATTTGATTATCTTATGCTTTTCTATGCTCGCGCGCTTGGTATACGTGACATCGATTTTATTGGCGATAGAGAAAGAGAGAATTCATTTACGCGCCCTTGGTCTTTGGTACAGAGTTTCATGCTACACAGCACTTTGGTCTTAGGCATTTTGTTGTTTTTTTCTTCTTTTTTTTTTTACGTTTTCTCTTATCCAAATTTCATGAAGTATAGGTGCTGATGTTTTGAAAAGAGTTGTTGAATTTTGAATAACACTCAATTTCTAACAACACGTTTTTGAACCTGAGGTACAAAAAGAGGGACTTTTCAAAAGACTTGTTTGGCAGCAGCATATAAATGGGGTGACCTACTTTTCGATTGGCGGTAATGTATATATTAGTAAAACTACGCTACGTATTGTGTAAGTACAGTTGAAACCAACAGTGTACGAAAAAGAAAACGGCGTGTTACGTCAGTAAAGGCCTTGCCAGAGATTACTAAATTTTGACCAGAAAGAGTACGTAGCTTTTCTTTGGGAGATGATGGAAAATTATAAGATTACAGTTCGAATAGTGATTTTTCAATTATGTTCAGAAAAAAAATGCTAATGTGACTTTTTCAAAAGATATTCAAAGGCGTAACTTAAGGTTTAAAGGCGAGCAGATTTGACATACTATTTTAGTTTTTTACAATCGTACAGGGACGAAGAAAGAGTGTCACTGTGGTTGACTCTACAAATCTGGAATAATGCCCATATTTAAATTCATATAATGAATATTGATAAGTCAACTATACGAATCATGAGAGTACACCACACGAAATAAAATTGATCCAAAAGTTGCATAAACCGTAGCATAACAGTATCACATACTGCAATATAATTTCCAGACTTTTTTAACAGAGTTAGTATATTACTGTGCGGTTCCAATTCAATTTGGATCGAAGGGTGCGAGCTATATTTTACAACAGTTTGCTAATCGTGTTGAAAATGGCAAAAAAATATAGCAAAATCTAGAAACTACGTGTTTCGATTTTAAAATGAGATGCAATGCTTCCTCCGAAAGAGAGAGAAATAAGATTTGTGAAAGTTGCCATTCAATGGGGGATATGACAGAACGTCGTTTTACAATTGTATGCATTCGATAATTTTTCCATCGAATAAGTTACAATAGGAAGAAAAGCCATTCAATAAAACGCGTTTGAAAAAATTTTTTACAGGAAAAATATGCAATTTGCAGCTAAAAGCATTCAATATTATCATTATTGTTCAACGAATCGACGTGAAATTTTCTCCTCGTGTCACACACGTATACACCTAGTACCGCGTATATCAATCAAAACACAGCGATATTCCGCCTCGCGGCACAATAGACCAGCCTCGAGAACCCGATAGCTCGGGCTTGAATTTCCATCTGTAGAGCACACTCGTGAAAAGGGCCCTGAATAAGTATAAAGAAAAAGTACGACTTTTTTTTTTATCGCCGACGAACAACAGGCACAATGAGAAAGAGAGAGGTCGTCGACCTTTCATATACATATATATCTACATCGCGTCTCACCCGATTTTATATGGGTCACCCAAGTGCGCCGGCAAACAGATGTGCGTGACGGACCCCATGCAAATCGCCGAGCTCGAGAGAACTAGGGCCTTGTCAAATTTCAAGAGCCTTTCCGATGAACGTGACAGTTTAAACCTACCGACTGTGGTGGTGTGCGTGTGCGTATACCTACGCGTCAAAGATTTAATTATGCGAGTGTGTTTTCCTCCATCGCTAAGGCAGCCGTGCTTTCGAATACGCAGCGATGAAACATTTTTATGGGCCTTGGGTTGAATTAATTTATCGCCCGGGTACGTATACGTGTATATTACTGTTGTAATTCTGATTTCGGGGGCCAAGTATTTTTTTTTTCAACAAGGGGCATATGCAGCGCGTCTCGTCGTCTATGTCTCGTGACCTTCTTTGTCACCAACGTGTTCGTATTTATTATTTTTTTTTCTTTTCGCCGTGGCAATAAAATGTTTTAATGTCTCGCCATTAGGGGCAGATTTGTGGTCGCAATTAGAATAAATTGCGAATAAAGGGAATATTTATCGTTCCTCTCCTCGTAATGTGGTTATTGGGAAATTTTAATCTGTTCTGGTGCACGTTTAAGGGTTGGATTCGACTTTCTTTGACTGGCTGTGGGGTATAGGGGATGGAAATAGCAAAAAATATTATTCTCATGCTTATTTAACGAGAGTAAGAAAGATTTGTGACACAAAAACGTTGAATTACCAGTACTTGATTTTCAGTTCCCATACGGGAGTTGAAAGTATTTTCCACAGCCACCTTTGGTGCTTACTTTTCCATATTTTCAACGCTGCTCTTTTTTTTTAATTTTGTTAATGAATTTTTTCAACTTTAAAAAACTACATTATATTCTTTTAAGTCGTACACTTTTTTCATCTAAGCCCTTTTTGAAAGTTGCAATAGCCGTCGACAATGTATTTTTCACTAAGTCAAAACATTATTCAAGACAACTGTACCATTGGTCTCAAACTCCCAAGTCCATCATGATAGCGTTAAAAAAAATTATTTCCAGTTTTAGAATTATAACTCAACTGAATACTTGTAGAGATAAATACTGAATCGACGAAAAAAATCGAACTATATGCTGAGAAATAATTTTTTTAATAACTATAACAAATCAAATCTACTGCTGAGTTGTATTAGATTCGACGTATACCCATCGCTGAGTTCTTGTACGTGCGGTATCTATTTCTACCTTTACCACCTTATCCCTTTTTTCCCCTAGCTCGCCTCTTCCCCCAAGTATGCTAGTCTTGCGTACTGGTCTCTACATTCCCCTCAGACGACTAGGTCATCCATCCTACTGAGAATATTTTATTCGTAGGGCACAGCGATCGTCTCAAGCATAAGATACGCTGGTCATTAGGTTATTGCCTCTGACCATCTGACTCGCCGTACCGACTTTTCAAAATTAATAGTGACTTTACTGGCGAGCTGGATGGATGTTGGCTTCTTATGGAAAGGAAGCCACTGGAAGTTCAGACATCACCCAGAAAAATCCACTGTTCGTCTTAAAAGTCGGATAAGTGCTTTTTCGGTATTCTAGATAAAAATTTAATTGAAAAAGCCAAAAAAAAAAAATCTAAATAATTTTTAACGGGTATCAATAACCCGTGATCCTTTGGTTAGAAATTAGTGCATTAACTATTAATACTACTGAATAAATAAGAAAATTTTAAAATAAACAAAATATCGATCTATTTGAAGAAAGTTTTTCCAACTTATTAAGAAACATTTTTTTAACTACAAATTTATTTTACAGCTTCACTTTCATGTAACATAAGCAATTAAGCTGTAGCCCTCAACTATACTGAAAGTCATGAGAGGTAATAAGTATAAAGACAAACGAGCAAGCGTCAATCCATACTTCTACAACATAAATATGAGCATCATAAGATACAGGTAAATAAAAAATCTTACATATTTTTTGTTTGTAGTTTGTGCTAACTTAATATCATAAGCAAAATCTAGTAACTCAAATATGTATATCAAGTGCATGTCGTGCAAACAGAAATCCAGTAATATTGTAATTAAAAAATAATTCATCAATATTTATTTTCAAACATAAAAACTGTTTTTATGATTTTTTCTAGACTACGCATAAGTAAGCTATATAAGATTAATACAGTGGTTGTAGTTCAAGAAATATGTGTATACCTTGATGTTACACAATATTTATGAAGTGTTTATGAATAACTTCTACATTTTTTTTAATTTTTGATGAAGAGATCATTTATGAATACAATTAATTAAATTGTAATTTTAACTCATAAAGTTAATTTAAATTAAAAATCAAATTGGAACTAAAGTTTTATTTATTTCTTTTATTTTCTGTTTTTCTTTACTTTCAAGCATAAAAAAGATTTCTTTGGAAAGTATATTTATTAATGAAAGAAGTACTTTCTTAAATAAAAAACTTCCTGCTATACTACATTCATGTAGGAAAAAGCTGAATTACTTATTATGAGTAAGTACTACTTATTTACTTGTCAATATTTATTTATTTATTAATAATATTAAGACTCAAACTTGGTAATGTGGAGCATGACTATTTATTTCAATAGTCATGCTCCACATTACCAAGTTTGTGTCTTAGTATTATTTAATGACAAAGGAACAATGAAAGAAGTCTATAGGCATGTATAATTTATTTATTTATTATTTAATCACCTTATCGATGATGTGATCAGTTACATATAATATACTGTATACTAGTACGGCGCAGTAATATTGACAAAGCCCATATTCTAATTTTTTTTTCTTGCTTTGAGTTTTTAGACACGTTTGCTTTACAAGTTTGTCTTGTATTTCCATTGCAGCTAAAACTCCAATCCCATAAATCGATGTATACACAAAAGTCATAAATTGTGAAAATTATTTATTTATTATTCGATAGTTATTTTTTCAGTTTCTATTAATTGTGTAAAATGTATCGAGAAAATTGTAAATTCACTTCCACAAATAGGAGATGCTAGATTTTTAATCCGAATTAATATGAATTTTTTTCATTTTTTATATTCATGAAAAACCTCATTGTTTTATTTGAAAAGTTCGAGTAGAATACAAGTTATTTATTAAATTTCGTGTTTGGGGGGGGGGGTGTAAATTAGGGGTAATATTTTTTATTCCTTGTCAACAATTCATTTTATAAAACATTAGTATTTCACATAAGTTGCAAAATTAATTTTTATTATTAAAGTCAGATAATACGTGCATGATTTATAACGTTAAGGGTAGTTGCTCCTCTTGAGAAGATTTTCAAGAAGAATCTTGAAATGTGAAAAAAATTATAGTTTTACCTTTTGAAAAATAACCCATTTTTAGGGATGAAAAATTTTAGGTCTAAATCACTATGAATCACTAGCATTCTTCATAATCAAGAAAATCCTGTCTGTTTTATTTGAAAAGCTTGAAAAGAATACGAAATACTCACGAAAATGTGTTTTTGGGGATGGACTTAAGAGGTGGTTTTCACCCCTTAAAACTAAATAAGTACATGAATAACTGAATAGCTAATATCATGACAGGAATCGTAAGCTTTATCCCAAATTTTAAAAAAACTGGTGTTGATGACTAAACCAAAGAGATGATAGCTTGCTGCATACTGCAGAATACCAAGTACCATACATTAGTGATAACAATAACTGTATTTCGTTTTGTTTCAACGAATAAGTAGATACAAATTTTACAGTTATTATTGTTAGTGACAAGAAGAATGTTTAATTTATTTTTTATTCATACGTGGTTGTACCCCCTGGCTTGAATAAAGACTTATACTATTCTATACTATACTATACTGTTCTTGCTCTCTTGCTTGACTAATAACGAGTACGAATAGCAACTCTTTAAAGGCAATAGGTTCAAAGTAACGTTAGCACCAATCAAACAAGTACAGTGCTAGTAAGTACCTCAATTGCGAGATGGACCTTTCACGTCTCACCTTTTCTACATCGAAAGTTTTTAAAAACAATAAGTATACAACCACGTTACGAGTAATCACTACGTATAACTAACTCACTTGTTCACGTGTGCGTGTATTTATTGACGATGCACGTGGGGAGTTGTTTTAAAACTGGAAGCCGTTCAGTCCCATCACGCGGTGCGCGTACTTATAACACACACATTTGGTATCAATTTTTTAAAGTCGACCACCACAAGCCCTCCCTTTTACGTCTACGTAATTTATACGCCGGCTTATAAATAGCTTTTCGCGGAGGGAAATTCTTTTCACGCGGCGGTGAACGTAAAAATACCACGACTAATTAACTCGACGGAGGAGCCGCTGTCGAAGATATATATGTTTTCTGGAAACCATTCGTTCGCTCCCGTGTATACTCGAGAGACGATGATAATTAAAAGTTCCTCCAACGAGATATCCGGGAAGCATCGTTTGAGCTTCTTTTTCTTGGCGTCACCACTGAAAGAGTCAATATTTCTTGATTTGCATATAAATACTATAAAAAGCCCATTGCTATGACACAAAATTAAGCGTAGCTTAATCCCCCGAATGCAAAAGAAATCCCCCTCGGAACAATTATCAGCCTCTTTTTTGTAACTGCGCACATGGTGCAGCGAGCTCTGGCTTTAAATAAAAAAAAAAGGTCTCTCGCAACAAAAAAAAAAAAAAAAAAAAAACAGAGCTCGTAAGGGTCACAGGGTCACGCGGTTCCCATGCTCGTCAGCATCAGGGCCCGCAAAAAAAAAAGAGCAAGGAGTCCCAGCCATCTTCGCGCGAGTGACTTTTCTCGGGCGCGCTCTCTCTCCCCCGACTCAGCATTGTGCCCAAAAATATAATGCTCGATTCATCTCGCTTCCATCCGCGGCCCGGCCCCCGTCATTTATCAAGCGGCCGCTCTCCTCTCTCCTTCACGGGCGTTAACCGCGCGGTTTACAAACTCCGCGGCCGAGCATCCATCTCTGAAAATCATCATTGGTCTCGTGTTGTCATGCTCTTCTGTTATTGTATCTGTGAGCGGAGCAACAGTAGCGGTGTAGTGGTTGTGGCGATAGATATACAAGCACGGTGTTGTGGAAGCTGGGGCATGACGCACTGGGAAACTCGGGATTCCTCTCAATACGCCGACTCAACCCTTCTTGTTTTCGTACCGCGTCTCTCGTGCTCTCGTTTCTGTATTGTTTTATTTCCCCTTCTCCCCTCCCGTTTATAAGTGCGCACGTGTACCTTACACGCGATGTTAGCACGGGTCTCCACTGGTTTAGTTCTATTTGAATATTTATAATTGGATATTGATCAACAATGTGTACATCAGTACAAAAGTAATCCATTCGAGGTGTACAGCGACAGCACAGTCAGAGTCCAAAAATGTAGTTCATAGTTTTTTTCAGTACTTATAAAATTACAAAAACATGAAGGGTAGAAAAATCTGAACCAAAGAATGGTGATACATAGTGATTTAAACTATATAGTAATTAATTATAATGCTCTCTCAGTAAATAAAGGTTACAATATTTCAGAATTGTAAAAACATGCAATTTTCTTAATCATTAATATTGCTCGCTCCCTTAACGAGTCAATCGATCCAGTTGTTAGTTTGCACTAATATTTTGGCAAAACAAACATAAAAATCTCATATTTTTGAAACTGATCATCTACTTTAATTATTGTTTTTTTTTCACCCCACAAAATATTTTTTTCAACTGTTATAAATTATCTTCTGTTAAAATTATCTTTGCTTATTCGTGATCTTAGGAAAAACAGACGAAATTTTCCTAGAATCTGTACTTAAAGTTTCATATGAAAATCTTATTTAAATATTGTTATTCGTCAATTGAAAAGCACACAAGAGTATTGACAATTTAAATTTTCCGAAAGACTAAAGATCTTCGTATGATCTCGAAATGGCGAATCGTGTTTAGTCTCAACAACCAAGGCAATAATGAAAGTACCCCTAGTCTCTGTAAAAGCTCTTTTTGATCAACAGAGTTTTCAATTTCCACAAGAAATGTACAATGTTGTTTAAAAAATTTAATTTGAGTAAACAGTTGAAATCGTCAAAAAAGAGACATGTGAAGCCATCGGCTTACAATATTTGCACCGAACAGTACAGAGTGAGGATAAACACACCGACCGTTGCCACTAATGGTTTTCCCGTTCTTCCGATTTTTTTTTTCCCCTTTTTTTTGCATCTTCTTACGTATAATATACATAGGACGCGCGTTTCATTTTCTTCTTATTTTTCCTCTCGCAAAGACACACTGCCTACTCCGTATGCGCAAGCGCGTGCGTAAGGGCTCTTTGTTTACGCGCACCCTCCTCTATATATAAGTGTACATATGCTTTCATGGGCCGTGTACGCGTACAAGTACTGCCGCTGTTATAAATAGTACAGCAGCAGTATACGTACGACTCCTTTTTCTTCCCTTTGTCTATTCGGAGCTCGGCTTTTCCGTTGCGCAACCAAATGCAAATCGGTGCGTGACTTTCTGCGCTTTCGTTTGACAGCTGTGTCCCGTGTATATACGTATACATGACACGCACAAAGTGGAATACATTGTGCATTACACGTGATTAACGCCACTGATCTTGTTTTCATGCAAATTTGGGCGTTTTTTCCTCTTCGGGAGCGGCGACGGGGGTAAAAAAAATAATGAGAACGACATCATAAATAGTGCTATTAGCGGTACACCGGGGTTTTTCTTTTCATTCGAGGTGGTAAAAAAGTTAATCCAAGTCGTTCGGAGCGAGCTATTGTGCCTTGAAAAAATTTTTTCGGCGCTGCCGTGAAGAAGAAGAAAATGAGATGCCGAAGACAATGGTTTATCAGTATCATTGTGCTATTGTGATGGATTTGGATATTCGGTAAAAAATGCAAGCCGACTATTTCAGGCTAAACGAAAAATCTTATACTCAATAAAGGGTATAAGTTGTTCACCAAAAACTTTTTTTTCATCGATTTTGGAAGTAAACGTTTTGTAAAAAAATAAACAAATTACTTCTTAAGAGGTGTACGATTCCTTGAAGAGTGTATTATTTGGTTTTTTCGAGAAGATTTGTTCTTTGTAATCCTCATATCTAAGTATCAAGGTTTAAAAGAGTACTTTTATCAGTAGGAAATTGTTAGTGACATTTTGATTAGAAAAAATTGTAAAATGTTCTCAGAGAATCATTGTTAATCCATTCAAATTAATATTCTATGGAAAATCATAGTCACAGTCACTACGTCATACATTGGAAGAACGGATGGGACATTATTTTTCTTTTCAACTTGACATCGACGTGATACAACACGCGAAGCGTTAAAAGCCAGCGGTAAATCAATTTA
Organism: Copidosoma floridanum; assembly: GCF_000648655.2. The sequence continues at coordinate 739,986 of NW_019379549.1, forward strand.
GCCCGAAAAACACGTAGAGCTCGATAAAGAAGACGACGCGGGAGCCTAGGGCTCTTTGCAAGTTTCTGTATGGCATAGGCATACAACATAAACACACACGTACAGCAGATACATATCGAATCATCACACACGAGCCTTTTGGCGCGCCTTTAATACATCAGCGCGTCTCTCCCTGTGGCCCTTGAAGAGCAAACATCAACGCGATGACAATATTATCGATACACGTATTATATGTTCCCTCTCGAGCAGACGCGTGCGGCAGAGTAAAAAAGGTATGCCCATCAAGTATTAGGACGAGCCACCACCGACCAGCTGAAGAGAAAATCGAGCGCCAGTTTGCTGTCAACGCCCTTGTGTGCACGTGTACGCCTTGGCTGCACAATGCGTTCTTGGCGCCTAGTTCTCGACGCCAACAGCTGTTCCTGAAGCCGTGTGTCGCTATGGCCTTGCCCTTTTCTCGGCCTACACAGTCTGTTGTTGATATTTTAACTGGTGGATTTTATTATTTTCATGCCCTAACGTAACACGCGAAGAATATAAGCTCAAGTCAGAAACAATCTGGCTCCTGTTTTTTTTTAATGTTATAAAATTTTTTGCGATTTTATATTGTTGAAGTCAAAGTTATGAGCTAAGGGCTGCTGAAAACTTTCCAATTTATTCGATTTTGATCGTATGTTTTTTAAAATTTAACTTTAAAAAAAAAAAAACTGATTTCATTTACCATGATCTGGACAATTTTGATGACTACTTGAATCAAATAGAGGATTAACCATATTTGATTTGTCTGATGGTTTATAGTTTTGGACAATAAAGTGAGGAAACATTTGGAAATTTGCTATGTAATTATTTTTAAGATGTATTTTATACACATAACAAATTTACTAATTATATTATCAATAATTAAAGAAGCCAAGAACCCAATAAAATAAGTTACTTCTGGGTATTTCAATTCGTTCGTAAAACAGTGAGAATTGTTGTAAAACATTTTATTAACATGCTTACCAAAAGTAAGTTACAGCCGTAACTAATTTACTCTCGCTTTTAGTTTTGCCTACTT
>NW_019379549.1:741047-875078 GCF_000648655.2 Copidosoma floridanum
TTTTTTTTTTTTTTTTAATTTTTTTTTTTTTTTTTTTCTTTTAAAAGAATACTGTAGTCATGTTTTGCTTAAACCACTCCTCATTTCGTTCCAAAGTTAAATCGTTACTCATGCACCATGCATCGTTTGTATTCCTGCACGACAGTAAGAGCACAATGAGCTCACGTGCCCAAAGTATACGCGGCGATGACGACACGCCGAGAAATGAACTCGACAAATGGAGAGAAAAGTTGTAGGGCTTAAAAATGAAATCGGCGCACACCCCCCACACCGAGGTCGCACACAGCAGGTTGCAGTGATAAAACGGAGAGTTACGCGAGGAAGCCGCGCTAAAGTGCACGTTTTACTCTTTTTCGCGTGCTCCGCGAGAGAAGCCCCCAGAGATTTCTATCGCTCGTCCAATTAGGGAAAACCCGGGCCCGAAGGCGCAAATAGCTGTACATAGCTGCACGAGGACCATATACATATACGACACAGTGGCTCTAATACGTGTAAACGCTTGGGAAGGAAAACATGGGATGGTAGAGGCGTGTTATATTTGCTACGATTGTATATGGACGTTTTTCTCATGCTAATTTCGCGTGTATATACAGAATTTGCCTTTTTGATAAATCAAGCTGCGCCATGTGTACACATGTAACGGTGCTCCCGAAAGCTCCTTTTGGAAGGAACTTCCCCGTATGGGTGTGAATTCAATTTTATATCGAATGCGCGGGCACACTTCTCGGGCGGATCGTGTTCATCCTTACGGTTCTTGCAAAGGTAGAGAGAGATTTTGATTTAATTTGAATTTATATGTTTAATTCAATAGGCCAATAACTTTTTTTTTCTTTTTCATGCTACAGCACATTTATCATTGCGGTGAATTCGCGTACTACTATTTTTTGTTTTAAATGACGAATGACGTGTTTACAAATTCTGTACTCCTACGGATGATGAAACGCCATCGAATTTTTAACCAGTTCCCTGGGAACAGTGGCATCGCAGCTAGTGCACGTAAGTTGCCTGCACCAACGTATAACGTGCACCATATGGGTACACTATAGATAAATACTAGTGAGGTCTGATGCACTACATTATGCACAATGGATCTCGGGACCTTCTTTCAGTTCACAAAATGTGCAGGTGCAGTGAGTCTAGACTATATTTTTAATCTTTATTAGGTCACCTACCTCTAGTAAATCAGATTTTCGTGAACAAAGACGCCATAATATCAGGTGACCAATGCAGATTAACCAATTGACTGTCTATTAAATAAATCTGAAAGCAAATATGCTTACATTTTTGTGCCTTACTTGAAACATAGTTGTATTTAACATTTTTTTATTTATTCCAAGCCACTGAGTAGTTGGTAACACATTGATTTGATTTTACATCAAACGATTTTCAATATTGCCGTAATACGTTTTGAAAAAGTGTGAAAATTAGAATGACACGCTTCTATACTTATCTCACGTGATGCATAACGTTATGGCGTGTTAAAACTCAATATTTCCACGCCAAATTAGCGCGAAAAGCCCAATGAACCACGAGTGATGCCTTTCACCAGCCTCGCGGATAAAAGGAGAGATAATTTTTCCAAAAACCATCGTTTCGTTCGCACGTACTTACACATTGCCTCGGAAAGCAAAACCCACGCACCGTCTCTCATCCATTAATCTTTTTAGATCCGCGCGTGTTAAAAGCATATCGTGCATCTCACTGCTGTTGCTCGCACTCCTCTTTGGCACTTTCTACAACTGCGAGTGCACGTCCAAGCAGATATTGCCGCAATGATGTTTATTATAAGCAAAACGTGAGGTAACGAAACAGCTGCATCTGAGTTAAGTGTAGTTGATTTGGAGCCACGGACAATTAGCGAGTGTCCGCGAATGAGATAGTACCTAAAGTGGAACGGCATCTTATACCCAGAGCATACAAAAAATACCAAAATGATAGTAATTCGGGGTTTATGTAGCTGAGGGGCTGCACACTCGAAAGTCCCAACGAAAATGTTGAAGCCTTATATATATTTTAAAATGACATTTCATAAGTTGAAATGGTTTCAAAAGTCTTAAAGGTCTTACCTTTCAAAGACTAACGGCATTGAGTACCTTCGAAATCTTTATGTAATTTTTTGAATGATTTGTGATATCTTTTAAAGGCTTAAAAGTCCTTAGAAACCTTAGATGTCTTTAAATGGCTTTGTAATCCTTAAACATATTTTTATAGATTTCTTACGATTTTACATGATTTTCAAAGCCATTTCAAAGCTTTCATGGTCTTTAAGAAACTGTCAAAGTCTCTTCGTGACCATGAATGACTCTAAAGTCATTGAACACTTTCAAATAACAGTAGAACCATTCGATGGCTTTAAAAGTCTGTAAAGATTGTTCGTGACCTAAAATGAAAGACTTAAAGTCTTAGAAAATCTTACAAGTCATCTAACGCCTGAAAATGTTTCTGGATGGCTTTGAAATCTTCAAAAGTCTTTTCGTGACTTCAAATTACAGAAAACTCGCTGTACGTGACCTTTGAAGACTACATGCGATCTCAAATGACTATAGATGACTTTGCAAGTCTTTTGCTTAAGATTTAACAGCCTTTTGGTTTTCAACAGCAGTGCAGCTCGGGTGTGTATCTCTCGAGACCGAAAATCGAAGAGTCACAGCCACCACGCACTATAAAACCGTTCTGTATAATACACGCATTATGTAAGTACATGCGTATGTAACTGATGCGCCCACGTAAAGTTTGAACTATCCCCGCGGCAGAGTGTATCACAGGCTCTCTTGTATATGGTATAACTTGCGGTTATCTCGCTGATGTGTTCCATTGTTACCCAGACTCCGATGTTCCATTGTCGATGCACGGAGCTACACGGCAAGTAGGGATCGGACTTTGTCGAAGAGAGGGAGGATACGCACGCACCGACGATGATGCTGCTCGTTTTCGCGCAGTGTGACGCTTCTACGGATTTTGCGAAACACCTCGTCTCGAGCGACTCATGGGCACACGAGCTGATCGTATTTGCGTATGTTATTATTATTACCGCTGTTGTTGCGGGCTTTTTTTTTTCTCCTCCCCGCGAGGTTGGAAGATACCGGGAAGGCGAATGAGTTACCGTTGCGCAACTATTGGGCATTGTTTTGCTCGATTCGCGGCAAATTGCAGGCAGCGCCTTGGAGTACCAATACACATTTGAAGCGCTCACCCTGCCGAGTCTTTTGTTTTGGGATGCGGATTGTGTTTTTGATTAGCGTAATTATGCATGCTCTTGTATGCAAATTTGTTGCGAGCGTATTACATTATATATTATTTATTTGCTGTTTGCTTATTTGTGCCATATACTGTAGACATGCACGATGCGTGTATTCTCAATCGGTCGAAGCAGACTTGTCGAATGTTAAATTTACGTTGGGCTTGAAAAATCGTTGACTTTACACAATCACTTTCAATTGTAACTAACCTGTTTTCAATTATTTAAAAATTGCTTTAACGTACTTAAATCTTTTTTTTTCTTCTGTTAAATGTACTGACAGTGTGATGAGGCTTTTTTTATGATATTCATATAAAATTTACTGAAAACCATTTTAATTATGATGATTAATGAAGATTTTGTTGCTCAAAGAAACGAAGGAAGAGCAAAAGATAGCGTTGATGGAAAAATTCACGGGAGTCAGATTCCAACTGTGCCACGGCAATCTTACTACTGTTTACCTCCCCCCACAGGAGGGCAGCAGTACTAGTTTAGTCGCAAAAAGAGAATATTGGGTAGCTTTTTCAAAGAACACAGAAAAAAAATCAAGGTGCTCGCATCACCTGTTACCGAAGCAGGATGGAGATGAAAGTTAGATAAGATTAATCATTAGAATTAAGCCAACATTGCAAATAGCACCTGAGACTAATTTACTGATTTTACTTGCACAACGTGAAGTAATAAACATTAAACTTATTTTATAGATACACTCAGACTTTTTAAAACTGGAAGGCACGACATGTTAGTAGAACATAAACTAGTAAGCAATGAATAAAACTACAGATTGTCAATGCCTCTACGGAATGAAATAATATTTCAGATTTTTTTTAGTAAACACATATCGCATGTAATAACTACATTTTTGATTGATAGTTCATTTTAATTTCAAGCAGTTAGAAACTAAAGATTAAAATGAAATAAAATTTACGTTTTCATGCCACTTTTACTAAGCCGTTTAATCACTTCACCATAATATAGACTGTTTTCTCTTTGTGAGCGTTGCTAAGCTCAGCAAATGCAGCTGCATTTACAAATTTTTATGTAAGCAAAATAAGATTCAAATATTAAAATTTTTTTTTTCTTCTCCTAATCAAATTTTCAATAAACAGCATTTGTCCAAAATGTTACAAAAACCCAAAAGTATTAATTACTTTGAAGCTTCTTCTGAGTTATTGACGAAAATTGAGTTTACGAAAGCCAAGGGATCAGGTTTCAACTTTTAGCCTCGGTTTTCATTAAAACGAGCCGTCGTCGGTCCGTCCCTAATGAGATCGTATGGTCGGTACGGCGAGGGACTCATCTCTCAGCTGACCCCCTTTTTGTTTTCCCCCGAGCAACTGCTCCCGTCTTTTCTTTCCTGCGCGGCCTGTCCTATCCTCTCCTTCCTCCTTTCGGATCGTCTCTCGTATAATAAGCGCTAATAATTTTCGGCAGCCTCCGGCGGCCTATAGACGAGGCGTTGTGGGGGTGTAAGGGACTTGGTGCTCTCTCTCGGATGAATCTCACCGAAATGAGCCTGTGTAGCATACTTCACCCTCCATAAGCTCCTGGGAGCCACCCTATGGTTCCCTTTTTTTCCCTCTCTTTTGACTAGTTACAAGAGCGTTCACGGGCACGTGTGTGTGAGCCTCTGTGGATTTTTTCCGGTCGTAGGGGCTGTTGCTGTTATTCAGCATACCTTTGTGTTCTTATTTTCATATCAGAAAAAAAAGGTCAGTAAATAAGTACAATGCTTTTATAAAGAATTTATACAGTGGGAGCCATGTATTATGTACGCCATTAGCAGCTGTTATTGTGTTTATGATGTTTCTATATATTCTACAAATATCAGAAAGTATGGGTGCATGCTCTATTTCTTTTAGTAGATTTATTGAATAACACTCTGAAGAATTAACGAGTGGCTTTGCCAAAAGAGAAGACTATAGTACTCGAGCCGTACAATTATTCATATACTCACGAGTCTGTGTGCTAGTGTCTAAAACTTTAACAACGAAACTTTAAAATCTTTAGATTTTTCAACTTGGCAAAGATTGGTAGCATTTGAAGATTTGTTCTACATTGTAGAGCTGTTTTGTTCATTAATAAAATACATTGCTATCCGAAAAATGATGATGCATATACAAAATAAAGAAAATAAAATATGATTTGGAAACTTAATTTTTAATTGTATATTAATGTATGTGAAATAGTAATGTATATTCTATTTTACAAAATTGTATACTTTTATAGTATCGAAATATGACAGGAGTACTAACTGATTGTCACACTACTAGTTTAATTAATAATGTATTCCACTTTGTTTTCCTGTAGATAAAATTGAACTTTTCTGTTAAATTTTAGGAAACGTAGGCACTGCTTTACTAAAAATCTTGAACCCAAAAAAGTTCTATGACGATCTCGAGAAACATTACCCCTGTTTGCTCTCTTCTCTCAATTTGTTTTATTATTTCAGTAAACAGCAGAACCATTGTGAAGAAAGAGTTGTTTCATAAAGATTCTTTAACAGTACGAAAATAGAGATGCGGACAAAAATATGGAATTAGAGAGATAAATACCGAGACCACCATACGAATACAGACAGATAAAAATAGAATAATATTTTTATCGAGGAGAGACTGAGGACCGAATTTTGGAAACGTAAATTCACCAATACACAGATAGATGGTTACAGAACAAAAACATACAGAAAAAAAGAAGTGCTTCAACATGAGAAGTGCTGAAAGAAAAAGTTAAAAACAAAAAGACTCAAAAAAGACAGAGACTTAAACATGATGGTACGAAGATACAAACATAGAAACGAAAAAGCATGTGGCACATTCTTTTACAAATCGAACACCTCTTGACCAATCCCTTTTTGATTTAGCTCAAACTTTTTTCATGGTGTGGGTTCTATATTTAAAAAAAGAGACCTATGTTTTTTTTAAATATTTTTCACAATATTTTGGACTTTCTACGTCCCTGTCTCTATTTCTGTATCTGTTTTTTTTTGTTTTTAGTTTAGTTAATTATTTTTTATTAGGTTATATTTTCACGTGATGCACAATCTCCGAAAAGTGTCACTAATCTAACAACTCGATATACATAAAAGTAATCGAATTAAAAATATTTACGTTGACAAGCTACTCAAATTTATAGAAATTTCTTGACACACGATAACGTATCTATACACCCTATAAGAATATTTAAAGATGTTATTCGTGATACCATTAATGGTTCTTCAGAAAAAAAGAGTTGAAGGGATATTTTATAGATGGACATACGTTACTTCCTTTATCTATTACCCCCTTTGTGTTGACGCCTATGGAACTGTAGCATCGGCCTTTCATTTTATTGATGTTCTAAGAGCATATGGTTTCAAGGAGGCCGATAATGCCTTGATGAAAATCCATTAATTTTTTTCACTCGAATGACTGGTGTGTATACGTGTGCAACGAGTTGAAAATTTATCTATCGATTGTATTCAAAGTATTAATTAATTATCTGACGTATCATTTAATTTTTTGTTATAGTTTTTTCTATTCCGGCAAAATGAGCGTGGGTGTGGTGCGGCAGGGCTGCATACTTAATTACTTGATTAATTACAGCTGAATCCTTAAAAGCATGAACGTCTAGTCGCGTCTAGCAGATGTTGGTATTTTTTCATACATGAATTTAAAGAACTAATTTTATACGTGACATTATTATTATACATCATTATTGAAAATCGTTATAATAGATGTAAATCTACTGTGTGTCTTTGAAGTTTATTTATGCAGTGATAAATTACACGTAATAAAAAATAATGATTATACACTGTAAAAACATAAAAGTAATGTATAAAAATCCTGAGTTGATGAAACAAATTTCCAATTATTTGCAGATATCATTTTAAATAGTTATCCGACGTCGACTATATATTTTTAAGGAGACAGTTTGTTTATGGCGTTGCCAACCCATGGTTTTCTCAAACTCTTATTAACTCTTCTCCAACTTGATGATTTTCAAAATGAGCCATTCATTCAGTTCCAGTTTATAACCTGATAGAAAGTTTATTCTTATTTTTAAGCATGAATTTTCAGCTGTTAAATTTTTTTTTGATACGATTCAAGATAAGCTAACGCATGAAAGTACGTATTATAAGTGTCACATTTTCTCTGACATGAATCTTTATCACGTAGAGATCACAAACATCAATTGTCCTTAAATATGCTCACATCGTACCTACGTACCAACACAAAAATTAAAAGCAAAATTCATTGTATTATACAATATAGTATGTGTGAAAATAAGAAGATTCAAAATAATGGAAAACAAAAGGAATCCAAAATAAGCTCCATCAGGACAAAACAAAGTTTTGCTCATAAAAAATGGAAACTTCTTTTTCAAATAATTTGTCTCATGACCTATAGTGTATAATTACATGAGCTGGAAAAATAGGCATTGAACATATACCTTAAAAGTCCTTCGTTAGGACTCTTAGAACATAATACGACCTATGGACAACAAGCGCTCGATCCCATTTGTTACCACACGAGGCGTGAAAAACACAAAAAAAAAAAAAAAACGATTCGATCAAGACCACGGAAACCCCGTGGTGAAAAAAATGAGACTCCACACCACGGACCGTATACTCCCAAGCCCGGCGCACCAAAGGAAAAACTAGACGTTTCTAATGCCAAACTGCAAGAGCCTTCGTTTTTCACGTAATGATCCTCGCACGTAGCGTGCATACGTCAGGTGAGAACTAACCAACACTCCAAGACCCATGCATAGGTGTGGCGCGGCCGCTGTTTCACGCTTCGGTTTATTCCACTTTGAAATTACAGCGATTTGTAAGTGTCGTTTTGACAAAGTGGCGTGAAAAGCGCGATGATGCATCGGCCCAGCGACCATATATAGGTTTTTTTTTTTCTACTTTGGTAAAACTAATTTCGTCACTCGCTCGCGTTATACCGTCTCAAACGTGTACACGTATGGGGCTTTTTTTTCTCCCCCTGATGGGATAATCGACGTTTATTAACGATGCACGACTCCAAGAGCATCGATCAGTTGGCGCCATTTGGCATCGCTAAATAAGCCTTTATCACGAACTTCATTACGAGAAAATCGCCAACTCGATTGATTTCATCCTCATGAGAACGTTATACCCACGTGTATTAATCACTGAGATAAAAACTTTCGAAGCAAAAGGTATATAAGTTACAGTAATAATCATGACTCAATTCTTACTCAGAATCTATCGGCACGACACGTTGTACAGATGGCCACAAAGTCCACATTTATGAGCCGGTGGGCCCGATTTATGCCCTCCAATGGCTCTCGTTATTAAAAATGTCCTCCTTTGAAGATGAATCGCTCCACTTCCTCTGCACACGTATAATACGTCCTTTATGTATTTGACTGCTTTTTGGCAACGCTTCGACCCTGCGAGCCATACATCCACAAGAAGAGCCAGACCATTGTCAGGGGAGAATAACTCCGTTTGATACGTACACCCCACGGCGAACAATGCCGTAATCAAATTATGCATGAAATATCATCCTATTTCCCGAAGACGAAGTCACTTGCTATAGTACACATAAATATATTCTCTCTGTTCCTACTATATAACCATAACGCTCCACGCACGTGAGTGTTGGTGCTTTGAACGTGAACGAAGGCGAGCCCAATGTGAGTTTTGGATTTTTCGACAGACCTGTCGTACCGAGTTGTAATTTTTTCACTTTTTTTTGTCGTAGGTACTCCAATGACCTACTTATTTTCAGTCGACAGTGGACGTCTCATCTTGTGCGTGTGTACGCAGATGTCACATGGACGTACATATTAAACTAAACCAGTTGACTGGGACTAAGGATTCGGTTGCATCGTCGTTGGATACGGTAGAAGTGTGAAACTATTCCCACCTGCGAGCAACTGTCGGATCAATTTGTCAAACGGATATATATGGGTGAATCGCTAGGCGTATCAAAAAATGGGACGGTGTGAAGGAAAAAGCGTACGCGTACATACGAGTGATTTTCCTTGGGCCCGTAAAGTAACGTGGATTTGGACGATTTCACGCTCGCGTTTGACAGTTGCGTTTTCCATTTTTCAGTTTCGAGTGAAAAAAAAAAAAAAAATGTACGATTCCCCATAGGTGACATGTTTGAGTCCTAAAACACGTTCATGCGGTTTTTGCCCCTCGAAGCATCGTTAAATTGTTTTGTTTCTCGTTCATTATACATCTACGAAAATGTGCAGTTTTGCGATCCCTGCAATTTGGCAAATGACAGTGGCATGTCAGGCCCATCTATTTCTCACCACATTTGATTTTTTTTTTATTTTATTATTCCACCCCGAATAAACATCCCACTCCCGGGACATAAAGACCGGCACATGTGGGACAGATTTTACGAGCGTCGGTCGTCGCCGAATAGCTGTTAAAAAAAGCCTCACCGGGTGACGAAACGAGAATACAAATCCATTGTGTACCTCGTGAGTACGTGTGCTTAGCGCGCGAGCTCCTGCTACGATGAACACTGTATAGGCCTACTACCACCGCCGCAGAACATGACAGCTGGGCTCGAGTGTATTTAAATGGTACGCGTGCTGGGACCGGATACTATACGCGTTGCCGTACCACTGGGGATCATAATGGAAAAACCAAGAGCCGCGCGTATCATCTGGTCGACGAGGGAAGCGAATCGATGATACGCGAAGTCGGATCAAGTTGATGGCGATGATGACGTCGATGATCGGATGAGTGACACGTGGGGGAATTTCAATTTTTCGAGGTTGAACCAAGGTGCTGCCAAAATGATGCGAATATTGAATGTACATATGATTCAAAGGGAAAAAATAAACAACTCAAGTGTTGAAAATCATTGATTTTGTTACAACTTGGTTATTGTTACACCTCCTGATGAAAGTTAGCTGCAGAAACGAATTTCAGACGGGCTAACTAAATTTTTATTTCGTATAAGATGTAGCCAACATCGGTTTTTTCATTATCTGTTTAGGATATGCTTTATAATTGGGAATCTCTTTTTCTTTTAGATTTCTTTTTTGGCCTCTCGAGTGCCGTCACTTTGTAATCTTTTTTTTTTATACTTCTTTTTCAAAACTACATCAACTTGGTTAACATTTTTTCGATCACCTAAACTTCTTCAAACGAAACAAAAAAAAAAAAATAGATTCATCCCTCCGATGTGCAGTATAAAATCGCTATATGAATAAAAGTTTCAAAAAAAGAGCACGTATGGAGTAAAAAAACGTGCAACCGATGTAAACAGCCATGGATCCGCTAATCGAGCAGATTCTCACGATTAAATGCTCCCTCGGAGTCCTCCTCCGCCTCTTTCCAACTTTCGATGCCGATACATTCGTGCTGAACGTGCGAACACATGATATGCCCGTGCACACATCGATTTATCGTCGCGCTCTTTAAACGCGAGTCCCAGCGATCGTAAATCAAGCCACGATTCAGGTGAAAGAGAGATTACGCTTCTCGAGTATTAAACCAATGTACGACCGTATACAGGTATACGTAACTTATATAATATATACACGCGCGAAATCGATACATCTATACGTACACACAGGGACGAGCCAGAGCCATTAGCGTCTCGAACGATTGATACGTGGGTGGAGGGGAGATATACCGAGTCATAGGGACGGCTTTTAGTATTCCTTTTCAATTACATATATATCGCACGAAAGTGCAATCGCAACGCGCGCGTGTGTACACTTTATTGTCCGTCCATTGTTATATTGGAGCGTATAGGATGTTTTAGTGTATCGCGGCCGATTTACTCTCTTTCTGTGTGTTATATACCTTTTATATTGATCTAACGGAGAAAAGTGTCGGGAGTGTATACGTGTGTGCGTGCGTTTCCTTTGTCGTGGCTTTTTACACGTCGGTCCCTCCATTGTTCCGCAAGACAGATTAGACCTCGTCTGTTTCGTAATTAATAAGTTGCCTTTGATTCTCTTCCACTGATTGCTCGGACTCGAGTTTTCGTTTGTTCTGCGAATAAGGGAATCGTGAGTAAGGCTCTCAAAGTTTTTCCACAATGGATTGTTCTTAGATTGCCGTTTTTTTGCGGAAAGTGTTTTCACTTGGATTACATAAGACGAAGCTTTCGAAATTGCAAACATATATTTGGGCGTCCAAAGTTTTATCGAGGAGTAGCTTACGAATTTCCCAAACAGTGCGAATGTATTTTTTCGGCGAGAAGATGGTGCATCAATGGAGCATGACTACGTCCATTAATCTTCGTAAAAAAAATCTGCTCCTTTTGAAGGAATAGTTTGAGATTTGTAATTTTTGTGATACCTTATCCGACATGTGTTGGATAAACAAGTTATTCAAGGAATGTTGTATAAGAAAACATCATTTATAAAATTGCAGATGACAATAGGTGCAGTAAAAAATTACTAAATCTGAGTAGCTATCGAAAATGCAATTGACTAGTGCTTGACGAATTATCACTTTCTAAACAATTAATAGGCACTGAAAATTATTTCATTGATCAGCCATTACTTTTACACACAAAGTTGAAAATGGAGAACTTGTTTCTTCAACTTACATCTTTTCGAATGAGCTCCTTGAAAATCACGAAATTTCAGTTTGCTCTTACATGAATTACTTTCTGGAAAATTTCTTATAGGGCCAAGCCGTAGGTAGCCAGTTTTGCTCATCATCCAAAAAGGCGTTTTACGAATTCAAAGCCCGTCAACCATACGAAACCCTCGTCTCGGGCGCAATTTCGCGGAGAACAAGCCCACCGAGGACCAGAACTCGTAAATGTTTCATTTTCATGCATTTGATTCGAAAAACGTAATTGTTCCCGCGCAAATGCGATCATCATAAAAGTACCCCAATGAATAAGATACAAGCTCACGAGGAGGCCATCCAAATAATTAGGTCGTAAAACGTAACAGGCACAGAGGTGGCTGCGAGGAAAAAAAAAAACAAAAAAAGAAATCAACTCGGAAAATTAGCATTTACATGAAAACCAAACGCACCAGCGGCAGCATTAATTCCTCGCTACGGTATAATAAACTTGATAAGACCGTGGCTCATAAGTCGCGTGAATAATTGCTCGGAACGCATGGGAGGGGGTCCCGGAGCAAAAGCTCTCTATCTCTCTGTCTCCTTCGGTTGGTATATACACGCGGGGATTTTCAGTTTCCGAAATTCGCGAGAGGGCACGCCTTCGAGGAGAATAATTTCGGAAAAAGCGCGCTTGCCTCGCGTAAGCCCGTATAAATATGGAAATTTCATTTAGCAGTGAGAGGCACGACGGCAAAGCCCTCCTTGTATATACCCTCGCGCCGCGTCGTAATTTCTTTGGCTTTCTCCTTGGATCTTTCGGTGCCGCTGCGCGTGTATACGCGCTACGAGTACCTCAGAATCTTCCCCTCTTTGCCACATTGACGCCAAATAAGCGGTGGTTGCGTAAGTATACAGCGGCACTGGAGCAGACTTTACGAACCGCCATTATTGCCGGTGCCGCGCATCCGGTGTATACTCGCACAAGGACTTTATGACATTTACTGGATCCCTTGACTGAGTAAGACGGACACGCTTGACGTTATGAGGGGAGTTATTGGGAATTTCGAGGAGGGATTCCTGAAGATACGTTGGAAAACAAACGGAGAGTTGGAGGAATATATATATACTGGGGTAACGCGGTGGAAAAATATCCATGGTTTGGTTCATAATCCAGCCAAGCTTTCGGTAGTTTTATGATTCGTATTGAAGTTCTTTTGTAAAAAAAAAAAAAAAAACCTTTAACTCTAACTTTATTTAAAAAAAGAAAAACTAATAGCAACTTGAGTGATAACGAATGAAATAGGGTTAGTTACCCCAAGCGAAACCCTAAAACGTGTCAGGTATAGTTTTTTTTTCCATCGACTGACCCATGCGAACTGGTAATAATAGTACCAATGGAAGTAAAATATGACGAAAGAGAAAAAGAAAAATTAACAACAACCCAAAACTTTAGCTATATTGCACGCGTAGGAAAACAAGGCAGAGACCGAGTTCGAGGGAGGGTGGCGGCGCCTCCGAGCTTTGAGGAAGTAAGTCTTATTAAATTGTGCGGAAACTCCAGTCTCCTGCGAGATAAGGCTCAACGTAGGCCTTTGCTTTTCTCCTTTTCGTTCTATCTGCAGTACATTAAATAAGAGTGGTGCGACAGTGGTGGTATTGTCTTTGTGACGCAGTGATGGAAACAGGATTCCACGGCGCACGAACGCCCTCACCTTCTTGTGTTGGAGCATATTTTTGAGAATTCAATTAACTTGGGACGCAACGGGCCATCTTCAAGACCCCGTGCTAATGAAGTTTTAGTATGCACGAGGGAATCAACGTACTTTTGATGCCGTTTTATGGTTTTTTCCGGGCTCCATCTGTGGAGTCGTAATATTTTTTTTATACTTCATGACTTCAAAATCACATTTCATACATCATTTTGAGTAATAAACTCAACGAGAGGTGGTTAATATTTTTGTAGTACTTAAAGAACGTAGAAATAGTTGTAGTAAAAAAAAAAAAAAAAAAAATTAACATTCAGCTGGAGTTGAAAAAACGAAGAAAAAAAAAAATTGGATCAGAGGGTATTCGATGAGAACACCCGGTCGAGGGTGTAAGACGAAAGAAACGCAAAATAACTTGTTCCAGCCCAGGATACGCGTTAGAAAATATGATATGACTTTGCGAGAAAAATGAGAAGTGACGGGGAACCCTTAAAAAGGGGAGTAAGCGGATAAGCATCTTCGCTATTGCTTGGAACATTTTTTTTGCGTCTGCTTATTTTACGCAGGAGAAGAAGAAAAAGTAGGGCCAAGGCCAATATAATCCGCGCACGCCATTAAAAATGTATGCAATTTTGCGAGGATGTGCGTATGGTAAAAGGGCACGCGCGCAACCCCACGTGCGAAACGAGAAAAGCCGTGGGGTTGTTTGGAGCTGGCGAAATGGCGAAAAGGAAAGGAGGGTAAGAGACGAGCCGGGAGAAGAGCGCGGGCAAAACTGTTACTCATTAGGGAGCGCTCGTAGGGGTTGTTACTTCAGTTTAGGGCAATGGTTATAGGTCACTGTCATATATACGCGTTGTATATCGTTTATTGTACATACATACATACATACATCCCTGAGCGTGCGCGCTGTACGCTACTACGGGAGTTGCTATACCGCTGCTGTTACCATCGCTACGACTGTGCCCCCCCCCTCCCCTCATCCTCGGCTTGAATTTAAAATGCGTATGGGCAAGTAATACGTAGAAGAGTCTTAAAGGGTGATATACTCGATGGGCCAGTTCTATTCGAGGCACGTAGGTATCCTTGAGTTGACTCTATTTTTCAAATTATTTTCTATTGAAAATACCAGTTTTGACGATGTATAATTGCCATATGTCAATTAAATTTCATATCAAAATAATTACAACAAAATTCAAAGGCTCAACATTGAAAAAATTCTTTTCCGAAAATCATGCTTTACAGTGGCTTATGAAAAACGAATATCTTTAAAGTAAGATAAACAAGAAGAGATTGATGTGACCTTGGGATGTGATGTCTTGTAGTATAACATCTCTACAGCTATCTAACAAGCCTTTTACTGGATATATATGCTATAGCGTGATCTCTAAATAGTAACTATTGACAATATAATTGATACACATGTGTATATATATATTCTCTGTATTCAATAAAAATCGATAAAATAACAAAAATGTCTATCTCTAACATAAATCAACACGGAAAAAGTGTAGCATCATGCAGTCATAAGCTGAGTTTTTCACAAGCTCACGTCTCCCAACGCTCATGCATCATCATCATGGGCCGCACCAGTCGGTGCATCGTAACAATCAAGGCTGGTGTAGCTGGTGCACCAGTCACCGTAACACGTTTCCCGGAAAAACGAATTTCGCGAGACAGATGGAAGAGAGATTCAGCAGATTCATCATCGCACGAGGTCGCAGATCGGGAGACAAAAACGTCAAAGCATCCCTTACAAACGTCCCCATTTATGCATCGACTGCCTGCGTAATCGTGCAACAACTGTATTAGAGTCACGCGAAGTGAAAGGCAAAATTGACGGACGAGTGGGTGCAAGTATCAGTGGGTAATTGGAATTCCGAGGTAAATAGAGCGAGGAATCGAGTGACGTTTGGTTGATTTTCCGATCCTACGGGATTACGGATCACGTGGAAAATGTCATGCATAATCGATACATATTTGGTGTATCAAATAAAACTTGGAAATCGGTATCGTTCTATTCATAAATGAAGCATTATCGAGTTATTTAAATCACCTACTGAGGTGACTGGAAAAATCATACTGGGACCGAAATTTTTACTTTAAGACAAGAATAAACCAAATACATAATATTTAAGGTACATGTTTGAAGAGCACCGGAGAAAATCAAAGAAGCCACTCTCGGTACTATGGGAGAACAAGCAAAGTTTCTCCCGGCTTCGGCGGTGAGGTGTGCTTTCCTCTCTCGAGACACTGCAGAGTCGAGGAAGTTGTAGTCGTAGCCCCAGCGCTGCGATGGCGACAAATCTTGCGAGGTGTGCGAAGCCAGCACTTCAATTAATTACTCTTCTCGTGGGGGTGGGGGTCCTTTTAGAATATCGCACGCTTAAACGGAGAGACGGAGAAATGAGGACGAAGGGAATGGTTGAAGAGAGAGAGAGAAAGGGGGGTGTCGTTGGCCAACAGGTAATTACGAAATGTTGAGGAGAAGAGGGAGGTTGAAAGTGTGATCGTTACCGAATTCGCGATATTTATGCTCACGGTGTCGCACCGGATGTCCTGGAAGCAGCTAACTTTAATACTTACTAATAAGATTCGTGAGTTTTAAAAACCACCCTCTTACTTTTTGTTCCTATTTCGTTCATTTAATTACAATGAATGACTGGCGTGAAACTGTACAGAAAGGATTTATTAAGTAGGCTGTTTGTTATTCGTTGGCAAGTATAATTTTAAGGAGTGTATATATACGATGTTTGAAAAATATTACGGTGTCAATTGTATGTATGGTAAAGCATTTTACGTACTTGTGATGACTTACTCGTAGAATATTGCGGGCAAAATATATTTATTTGGGAGTTTAATGTTCAAAGTACCTATAGATCAGATTTGATTTTGTAAGCCCATTGGAAAATTGAGAAGACTATGTGTTTAATCACTTATAGAGGGCAAAATCTCGAACTAGCTTTTTTGACTCTAAAATCTAAACTGGCTACTAAATTGCTCGTTAAAATAACTCTGAGCTCTACTAGGGGTGTCTCTGCTGATTTTTATTGTTGCTGTGATTCACGAGGTAATTCAACACGAAAGTTTGATAAAATAAAAAATAAACCTTAAAATCCAAACATGCCATCCATGTATGCCCTGGTTTTTTCAACACATGGTAACCTCCAAGTTAACAATAAGTAAAAATAGCATGAAAAAACAAATATCTTCATCGAAATTACCCCCATTTACTTCTTGACAGGCTACTATCTCTAATCGAGGCAGTTTAGTAAAAGCAGCAGCATAGCGTAGCTCGTAAAACGCCAGTGTCGTTCATTTGATTTGAATTAGCAACGAGGCCCTCATAAACAACGGCAATAACAGTAAAAACGCGTTACGCAACTTTTCCCGCGAATAATTCCTCCCCCTTTTTTCTCCGTTGGGGGAAGCGTGTCAAAAGATAGTCAACGCCGCGGAAGATGGCCAGTATAATCTTACCGGGAAACCGTTCAGCGCATCCGCGTCCACGTCGCGTTGCGCAATATTGCACACCACACGTACCGCGCATATAGGCCATAGAAGCGTCACGTGCCAGCGTATCTCGTACAGCTGCGATAATCGTTAGAATAACGCGCGTGGCTTGGATGTGGGGTGCAAAGAGGCAGTGAAAAAAAGAAGGAGAGGAAGAGATACGGTGGGGGTTACAGCATGACGAATTTTAGTTTGCGTTGCCATTCGTGACGGCGAGTGGCACTCGTGTGTGTTTGAATTGAGATGGTAAAATGTTGGCAGAGACGTGCTATTGTTGTGTACAAAATTGCGGTATAATTTTGACAATCCATGCGGTGGTCGTGTTTTGTGGGGCGTGAGACATTCAGAAAGCAACTCTCCAAGGTCATGCATTGAGTGTCTTTCGTTTTTTAGCTCTATAATAAAATAGTCGTACTACTTGCAATCTACAACAACGAAAAATTTTTCCAACAGCTTGGAATAAATTCTTTCTGATTATTTTAATTAACAAGAAACACTTGAACACTTCATGTTTAGTAGTATATTAGATAATCGTAACGTAGACGAGATGAATCTTTAATAATTTTTTTTATTTAGGGAATAGGTGAATTCTCATCTATAAATCCTGACATACCTGTTTTTTTTATCTCTATGCCTATAAAACATGTGTATTTGGGACTTTTTATTACTCTGTATGTCTACGGATTCTAGTCCCTTTCTACGTACTTCTCTCTGAATCCAAATAATTATTTTTTTTAGTTTTTATATATCCTGTTTTAATTTGTGCATCAATTTATAATCTGTATTTATAGGTTTTTTTTATTACTAATTATAATAAGTTTCTGATTCATTTATGGTTTTAATAATGACACAAGTAATAAGAATAGTAACAGCAAAAATCAGTAAAAACTAAAACATCAGCAACAGCTAGTACTTAAACTTAAAATATTTTTGTAAGAAAATTACTTGTTAAGGGATGAGCTATACTTAAGAAATTTCAAATACTTTTAACTAGAAGATGTTGACTTGACTTTCAAAATAGACATAATCAACAATACTGTTACTTTCTCCATTATACATCCGCCAGATTTCGAGTACTAACAGTATAATAACTTTAAATACTGGTGTGCATTAAAAAATTATAAATTGGTTTGTTGCAAATTAAATGCTCAATAAACATAAACTGAAACAAAAATAGTACAACTAATAATTTTTATCTGTAGCACAGTATATTGTCTAAATTTTCAATTGCATAGTACTAATGTCTAATGTAAACATTGGAATCAGTACTTCCATATAAGATTTATATTTTTAACAGCTAATACTGTAATGCTTTTAATTACTTTTGTATTTAACTAAAGTAATTAAAAATCATCAATTATTTTTATAAATAACAAAAGTAATAAAGTAAAACATTAATTACTTTCGTAATTGATAGATCATTTTAATTATTTTAATTAAATACAAAAGTAATTTACAATTTGTTGTAATTACTATGATCAAATATAAAATAAAATTGATATGTACTCCAAACAATTAGATTAAATGCAACTGTATTCAAATTTTTTTGTGATAAAATTTTTTTTTTCTTATATGGTATTAAAAAAAAAAAAATTTAATTCTTTCAATTCTTCAAAATTTATTTTAAATCGAATACTTTTATTATACTTGTTAAAAATAATTTCAAATGCTTGTAATTATTACCGTAGAAAATTCAATAAGAAAATCGGTACGTTAATGTTTGATTTGTTCGTAAATTTTTTTAAAGAAATTATTTAACAAGGAACAAATACGTGTTAATAACAAAAAAAGTGCCGCAAAAACGGATATCAACGCACTTTGGTATTTTTTAAATCTCTACGCTCCTCTCACAGGGCCCGCATTTATACGATGACGAGTTCCTGGAATGAGAAAAATGACGAGGGAACCGCATGGGAGACCTGTTACCGTACGCTGATGGTGCATCACTGTACTGAACTACACCCCTCTGTTACATTTTTTTTTGTCCCTTTCTTGACAAATCGCAGGCAAGTACGGGGATCGGGAAAAATGTTTTTTGGTCAGTTAGGGAGCTGGGGAGGAAAAATGTAGTTCAGGGAAAAGTTAATGCGCGAAAGTTATTTGCAAATGGATTAGTCATGTGGACACGTCGCAATGGACGTAAATAAATCACGTCTTTCCGTTGATCTCGTGTGACAGGTTCATTTTTTTTTGTCCATGGAATAAATTTTATTGATACGTTCGTGCCCATTTATTGAATTTTCGTATCCGCTGCACATCTATTACGCATAAAACAATTTAGCAAAATAAATCAGTTCCCGTCTTCTCTTCCAATTAAACGTAACATATTGCTCATAGTGTTCGGTGAAACTTAAAAATACCCATTGTTGGAGCATGAACTAATTTACGTGCTTCCTCAGTATAGCAAACACCTGCCGAAAGATCAACAAAGAAATAAGCATAAAAGCATCAATTTAGAACCCGTTCAAGTGTTGATACTCATTTGATGCGAGAGACATCCGATATTTACTGCGCTGCGAATTGTCCGATTGAATTACTCTGTATAATCAAAGTTCTCTTTCTTTCTCTCGTACACAATTACGCGGATGAAAAAAGCAAAAAAGAAGCTGAGGGGAGTCGTACGGCCGGGGGAGAAGGAGACACAACCAGCAGACTCATCTTTCCAATCGAGGATCGGCAAACACGGGGGCTAACGAATCGCTAATAAATATAAATCGACGTCCGTTTTCTCTCTCTTTCTTTTTTCCCTCGTCTCTCGGGTGACGAGGGCGCTTCCCCGTGCGCCGCGCGGGCTCCACGTGCTCGTT
This sequence comes from Copidosoma floridanum, assembly GCF_000648655.2. The sequence goes on from NW_019379549.1 coordinate 760,827, forward strand.
GGTGTTTTTTTTTTCCTTCTACTCTCCCAACCTCGCCCCCTCCCCCCCTCAGGCTTCTCGGATCGTTTGGCTCTTTCAGCTTGTTTTTTATCTAGCGATGCGCATACACGAAAATACACAGGGAGGGTCCGGGCAGCGCGCGGCTTCCCAATTCCATTAGCGAGATGGACAGGACAAGTGTGCCGGAAAACAAAGCGCACCCACGCGGGCTACCGGGGGCCCTCTGATTTTCCTCCAATTCCCTGCCTCTGAAATCGCTCGTTCCTTCCTCTTTTTTTTTTCCTCCCCTTCATGGCATGTACAGAACGTGTAATTCGCACTCGCCTGCGCCTCGGTAAAACGAGTATCGGAGGGGGGGAGAGTTTCGCGCACGTCGATCGTCAGAACGGGGGAAAAAGCGCGTATAGGTACGAGAGATTCTCGCTCGTTAATCAATTTATACATTCGGGGGCCCGTTCTTTTCCGCTCTCTTTCGATGATGTTTCGTTTTCGGGAGTATAGCGAGTGGTGCATACTGGAGTTTTCGATCAGCGGAGCGAAAAAAGGCTGCCCTCCCCGTGCGAGCGGCCCTTTTCTCTGTTGGGTTGGTCTTTTTTCGCTTTTGATTGCCGACCGTTGGTGGGTGTGTGCTGCTGAGCGTGTCGGTGTGTACGGTCGGTGGGGTTTGTTCTAGCCGGCCAAGGTGAGGTTTTATTTGGAATTTGGTTATTTTGACGTTTTCGGGAGTAGTTTGACTTGTCTATTGGTTGTTCGCTAAACATTTAATTTCACCGAGATGGCTTTCCTTTAGTATCTAACCTTTTGTAAATTGGAATTGAGGATACCAAGATATCCAAGTGATTGGTGTGACTGTTCAGCTCAGGTGGACAGTCGTTCCAAGATTACAAGGCAGCACAAAGAACTTTGTTTCATAGCTGACTCAAATAAGGTATGGTATCCTAGTAAAAATATCAGTCAACATCAAAGGTTTGTAGAACAAGAATCGCAGGATGTAGTATAAAGAGAGCAATAACGTAGTGATGTAGGTCAGTAACACTCAAGATAACACAAGAGGAAGAACAATGAAATAATCGTTTTATTCACGTAAAAGTAACATTATTACGTACTTTTTACAAAAGCAAGCATCAACAATCTGTTTATCAAACATCAAATTATTGAAATTGTTGATAATGACCTAGAAATTATATCCAAGAAATAAAATGACTAATTAATAACATTTTTTTCCCGTTTTATTATAGTCTCAATAGTTGCACTACTGTTGTATCTATTTGTCCATGTATTATTATTTCTACACCATTAAACTTCGATATAAGCTGATGTTTTCCTTATAGCTTAAAGGCATAGTTATTAATAATTATCAAAAAATATTACCTGCAGTATAAAAAAACTACTATAAATTTAAGGAAAACGATGCTTATGAAAAGTAAAATAATCATCCTATGGCATCTAAATTTTACCACAGTTTCTTCGGTGAGAATTCCTACAACAGTCTTTAACTATAATGAGTAGTAGAGTTTGTGAAATTAAATGTTTTTGTGATGAAAAAAGGAATCTTCAACACTCCCAATATCCATTATCAAACTTTAAAGATTTCAATTTGAAAAAAAAAAAAAAAAAAAAAATGGAAGAAAGTCCAACATTGTTCGACCAAAATGCGAAGCTTTACCAATCCTCCATCAGTCAGCCTTTCATTTCGATGAAGCCTTTTTGCGTTGCACCTCTCCCGAAACCTCATTACATTGAACTTTCAATCAATCAACGTCGAACGTGCCCCATTGCGAACAATCGCCTTTTACTCAAATAAATATCTATTATTCGATTCCCGAGTTCACGAAGAAAAACAAATAAATTGAAAAATGGAGGAATGGCCGTAACCACTGACGTCCGAGGATGGATAGCCGAGAGCTTAACTAATCACGTACGAACATTTTATACATAGCAAAGAAAGTGCGGAAAAAGTACTGCAATCCATAAAACCGTGTACTCCCACGCGTTACATACACACATCCCATAGCAACGCAGGCAGATCCTGCCAACTCGTAGTCAGAGCGTAACTCGAGCGGAAACGGAGAAGAAACGAGAAAGCCAGTGAGCGTCGTCCTCGAGAGCAGCCTTTAATCTCGGGTGTATTGTACGCAGAGGCACTTCCCGATCTTGAACTGGTCCTGCTGCTCTCCCGTATAGTAATGCGCGAATACGTAGGTATGAGCCCGAGGGAATATCCTCCGGGGAAATACGTTTAGGGCGGGGTAGCACAGGGGATGAATCGCGGGAAGGGGCTATAGGAATGCGAAGCTCTGTAATTTTACGCAGATATCGAAGACGCCGAAAAAAAAGACACACGGGGTTTTTACTTAGTTTAAAGTACCTCCATGTTCATGGTATACCTATACTATGTTACAGGAAAAGAACGATTTTTTCTTACGCAGGTTAAACGGTGCCCGAGTCGTCATTCCAACAGCAAAGGGGGTTAATTTCTCATTTTCTTGCCTGTGGAAATATATTTCATCTGTCCAGAAAAATAAGTAACTGAACAGGAAAAATCTTCATTTTCCATCTTTAAATGGCTATTTTTCAATACACTATTGTATACTGAATACTACGATTACTTCTCGTCTATTTGAGTGAAAAATATTTAAAAAAAGACATTGTATCCAATGTTTTAATTTTGAATGCAATACGTGATTGTATTAGTTGTTCACACAAGTTATACATTAGGTCATGACATAACAGATTTTTTGTTAAGAGAATGATAAATTGATAAAAATTAAAGAATTTTTTTTGAATCACTTGGATATGTATGTTTGACTGATAGGACTCAAGAACATCAAAGTAATAAAAACACGCATTGAGTATAAAGGTTATCTTTGCACAGTACAAATCTTGTCTCGGAAAGCCATACTTAATGAGAGTTGTAGCAGATGTGTGCATATATTGTTAAAATATTAACCGAGACGCAGAGACGCTATTTCGAGTCCTTGGAATTGTACGATTTCCATATTAATGGTATTGCACGTATACTCAATTACAGAGATTGCTATTATCCATATGCATAACTTTATACTCGTTAATGTTATAACTTGTTTGGATTGAAGTGCATGACGTACCAGAAATTCGTTGCGAAATATTCATGTAAAAAATAAAGACCATAAAATATCTAAGTGGAGCAAGAACCCATAACCATTTCTCTTGATTACAAGGTACCTCAAAATTGAGATGGTGGAACAATAATCCAGGCAAAAGCGATGATTCTTAGCACTTATAAATATCTGATTCAATGGAAACTCGGGAATCCATAAACAGGAATATAACTTCAGGTAGCTTATTCGCAAGAAGTTACGGCTACATGTATCGAGCTCGGCGTCATACATCAAACGCTGCGATAAAAGATACAAAACCATAAAATCTCACGTACAAAGCATTTCTTCATTCGCTTATTTGAGTAATATTTTCGAGTGATAAGAAAAAAAGTGGGAGAGGCAGTGGTATTGCACATGTTTTAAAAATGAGTTACGCACGTTACTTTATACGTATACCGCGTGGGAGACCAAGGGTTCGTTGTGTACACATACCTGTACAGAGGAGGAAGAGAGCGAGGGTTGATTTTAATAATAAATCATTTAATATCACCCAGACTCGACCCTCTGGAGCTACGCCACCTATACATATGAATACAGTTGTGTATTCATGTCGGGAAGCACAGCACACAAATGCGATACGACGCCAAACATTGAGTTCGTAATATAGTATATTATGCTGTACATGTTAAAATTTATATTTTCAGCACAACCGTAGTTTGCCTCGTTATTTTTGCATTTCAAAACTTTCTGAATTTGGGTAGCTAATAATTTTTTACTTCAATGTAGAAAAGTGTTTAAAAAAATAGCAATCACGAAATAAGAGTTTTCTTCTTTTACTAAAAATTTGTTTGTACAATGTAAAAAAATGAAATTTTCCGCCCAAAATTTTACTTTTATATTCTTACACCAAGTTTTGGGTGTAATTGTGTTCTCTGTTCCCTTATGGTAAATAATTCACAAGAACTCAACTCTTTTACAATTTAAATAGTCTTTTCTATAATGCAAACTTAATTTTTAATTCTAGCACTAAAAATGTGTAGTATTCACTCACGAAAAAAAATCTTTGTAATATTTGTAAGCTTTTGAGAACCCTAATAAACACAATGAACAAATTCAAATCACATAAAAATATTAAACAAAAATCGTACAAGTATACATAGTTCATATTTTTACCGTCGTAGTTGGCATTGTATTTTCTTTGGATAGAAAAGAAAGAAAAAAAAAAAAAAAATTCAAAACACCATGCAAACAAAAAGCCTGAAAGTAGTATCGTAAATAAGGAGGGACTCAATATTGACCCGTTTTTCGCACACGCGAAATGTCCCTAGTACCCTGCTACCACACACGCACACAGCACCCATCGAGGCAACCCGAATCCCTGACGAAGCACTCGGCGACCCTTCCAGCTGAAATTGGCTCGGTAGGCCAAGAAGAAGGAAAAACGAGGGGGTGGTGGAAAAAGAAAAGAGGCAAGGGGTGCGTGCAGTACTCTGTACAGAGAAAGAAGGATGGAGAGCGGGCGCGGAAGAGAGGATGGGTGACGAGAGGCGCTCGCGGATTCTCTGGCAGAACAGCGGTAGTAGAGACCCTTACCTGCGCCCTCTTGGTGTTCTTTTTCCTTTCTTCCCAGAGGAATATGTTATTAGACCTCCAGGATTACGTGCTTATCTCTGGCTGATAAGAAGTAGCGAGCGGGAGAGGCTTGCACGGGAGGGTAGCACAAGAGTCGTACGAGTGTTGGGCTCGAGGTAGGCCGATGATTGTGGAAGGGTCCAAGAACATGCAGATGGAGTTTTTTTTTGTTTCTTAAAAAGTTGTTGAGAATACACTTGTTAGCGTGGTTTGTTTATTTACACTGTCTATTCAAGTTTTTTTGTTTTTGAGCACACTTGTATTTAAAAAAATATACTGAACAATTTTAAAAATATAAGGTTTGCTGTGAGTGAATTTGCACGCCTTTACAGTCGAATGATAACAATATTTTATCTGTCTGTCTCTTAATTCACTGACAAGGAGAATACTAGGGTTATAGAAGTCACAAACTCATAAAAACTTTAAGGTAACACTATTGGTACAGCCTATGCCATTCTTTGTTTTGGCGTGACTAAATATCATCTCAAAGTTTTATTTTTTTGATTCTGTAAATCCTAAATGCGAAGGTACTGTTTGAAAAAAGAAACATTGGCCGAAGAACAGTTCATGTAAAAAATGAAAAATCAATCAATACTTTTTCAAGGGCAATGTAGAGGAATATAAATACTTGAATCCCCTTTTTTACGGTTCGATGTACACATACGTTGATTGTGCACTTCACTATTTCTCAATTACAATGTTTTGACGTGTAATGACTCTAAAACTAATCGAGTATCGTGGTTTCTTTCACGTTTCAGCACAAAAAGTGAACATGATACCATGAATCATATAACTTTACCATTTCGGGTACTTAATTTAAATGATATTTTTATACGTAACATCAACCAAAAAACAATGTGTCATTACAGAAAAAATTTCCGGATGTTTTTCCGACAGAAAAATGTAACAGATGCGTAAAATACATTATGGAGATCCGAGCGATCCACGTATGCGTTACGTAAACGCCCATAGCATGCATTTGTAACAAAAACCTACATGCAATCGGTCGACGTGGGTGCATTGCACTCTATATGGTTCGAGCTGAATGCCTGGCAGATGTCCTTGGCAGAAATTGTCAATCATAGGGGTGTTGTGAGCTTAATCAGTGTAGCTTTGTTTCGACAAGCTCGTCCGATTGTTTGGGCATCGTCTTTGTCGATACGTATTTTCGTTCCTCGAGGACGTACATTGTAAGCCAACGGTTACCGGGATGATTAATGAATCACCGACTGTGCGTTGACAAGTCCTGGACAATCTGTTGATTTTGCGTCAGATTATTGCTTGTACAGCGTATCTTGATGAATAAACGATAAACCCATAAAAACGATTCCCTACGAATAGTTGCAAGTTTATCAGGATTGCGGGTCATTGAATCCGTAAGAGTAAGTCAATGCACCGGTTGTGCAAACAATGCATCATCTTTATTTTTTACCGTTAATATTAAAGTTATTATGTGTACATTCGTCCATCCATTTATCTATCTATACTTCCAATTCCGTTCTTGATAACCGCTTAAGCTGACATAAGTTTTCCATCACTTGATTTGTCAATGCTTCTCATTACTCGGCTGAATTAGTATTGTCTACTCCTGCCGAAATCAGCGAGTCATAAAGTGCACTGTGTGTGGTCTTTTTTCCTTAATTTCTCAACTCTTCTTTCCACGCTCACGCGCTGAAATGCATACGTCGAGTTGGTTTTTTCGAAATATCGGATCATCATGTAGTAAGAGGGTTATTCAATCTCGATTCAATTAGACTGTGCGACATGCATTAGAGAAGGATTTTCGGAAGTATGCAAATAGAAACTGGAAGTGTACAACTGAATACAGAAAATTTTCAAAAGGTACGGACCATCTATTCAACATCTAGTAAACAATTTGACATAAAAACAAAAAATGAATTGATCCATGATAAGAACCGTATGAAAAAAAAAAAAAAAAAAAAAAAAAAAAAAAAAAAAAAATCAAGACAAAGTAATGCAACTAGAGTAATGATTACGACATCGATGAATGGAAATTTACAGTTTAACTAATCAATGAAAGTTGGTTCCAAAAAAAAGCGACTAATTCGATCTTGAAAAGCTCCGACAACTCGACAAAAACTCCAGTAATCTCGAAAATCCTGCTTAAATAACTCTTGAAACGCACATTAAACTATTAATCTCGGGAAAAAGTAAAAAAAGAAGCCCCGAGCGCAAACATACCCCAGTGACTCCCTCGTCCCTATAAGCAGGCTTTTTTCTTCCCTCGGATACTCTTCTTCATCCTCTATCTCTCATCTGCTCACGCTCCGATGAAAAGGGTGACGTCGGCACTTCCTTCTCCCTTGTCCATCTTCAGTACAGTCGCGTTCTATTTTTTTTTATTCCCCAAGTTTTTTCATTAATCTTGTCTTTGTGAGGAAAAGATCAAGGCACCCGTTCTTACGTTTTTTCAAGGACGGATCTTGAAAATATTTTGTACGAAATGTACTTGTAAAACAAGCTTTTCTGGTGATTTTTCTGGTGACAAAAGACGAAAGGGCTTTTCAGATAATTCGGCTTTGAAGGATCACGGTTTATCGATTGCTTTGTTCATACAGGAAATGGAATGTATTATAATTTGATAAAAAAAGAGGTCCGAAGAGTTTATTTGATACTTGGAAACAGCAGAGAAGTATTTGTATCATCATCAGCCACTACAAAAATTTCTATCATTGATTTTCTAGCAGTTCAAAACTATGTATTTGCTTGAAAATTTCCAAAAATCAAAGAGTTATCAACCTTATAATACTTACATGGTGGTATTAACTTTATGGTTACTCTGAAGATGACGCCAGTGACAAACTAATTAATGAAATGTGATGGTCTTACATAAAAAGTTTGTTATTCATTTACCTAATATTAACTTCATATTGAGAGCAAGTAAAAAAATCATACAATCAAAGAGTTGGTTGAATGTCTTATTTACAGTTAAACATAGAAAGGCACTTGTAGATGAAACTCTGAGAAACTAAGAAAGGTAAAGAATGTGTCGAACAAAAGAGGAGTGAAGTGGAATAAGAGTGGATCGACATAGGTGAACGTTCGATTGATCAGGGCTTTAATCAATGGCGACAACGGCAGCTCCTCTAATTGGTGCTGGAATGTCACGAGGAAATCACCAGGCCAAGTTCCCAGGGGTAGAAAAACCTATGTGTGTGGATGTGTATATGGACGATCACGCACACGCCTACGTTACACTCGAGGGTGAAGGAGAAGAGACGAAACTCATTTAGGGTCGCTGTCAAGTCATCCGTAACACTTGTCCATTCGAACGGTGCAGGGGGGAAAGGTTGGCAGGAGACCTTTGTGTATTAACCCGTTAGAAAATAGGTTTGCTGCTCTTGTGCCTCGATGATGATTGAATGTGCCTTTCATACTTTTGTGATTTGTTAGACTTGGTTTTGATTCGACGTTCGGAGGTAACATGTGATTAGTCTTTCCAAATTTATGGTTTCATCCCTGAGTGTATGTGTCGATTGTCAGCGAAATTGCAATTATACTTAACAATCAGAAGTTTTCTATCATTCCAAATAATCGGTAGGTATACTATTATAAAACTTTACAGAATATTCTAGTGGTCTAAGAGGATTGAAATAGAACAATTACCTTATCGGTGAGCTTTGTGCTTTGGTGAATGAAGGTGCACCTATGCTGCAAAGGCAAAACCAAAGTCTTTTATACGGATTAAATCACTTATTTCAATTACCATAATAGTTAGATGTACTTTAATCAGTTGAAAAACTTTTTTAGTTTTTGCATTACTCACAAAAATATGCTGAGCTACGCCAAACTAAAATGCAAGGAAAGCTCTTAAATAGCAGTTCGCTAACGAGAAGCGGCTAAAGACAAAGAAAACAGCCAAGAAACAAATGGGAAATCGATGACGCGTATTTTTCTCCTTTCCACTGGTACGGAGAAAGCTTACGAAATTTCAGTATCATAAGCAAGCCAAGCTTGACAACCGGCAAACAAAGAGCGCGGAAAAACTGGAACTTTCAGGGACAAGATACGTACGCAGTAGCTCCGCCTCTCCTCTCTTCGTGGAAGGAAAAGACGGGAAAAGTAGAGGCATTAGTATTGATCCCCGAAAAATTAATGAGCAAATCAGAGAGTGGAACGGCGTATAAACGTGTACAGGTTTTACGTGTACATATATATATGTATATGTATATGTATGTACGGGAGTTGACGTCGCGGGAGCGAACTTTTCCCAAGTGTCATTTGTTTCCTCGAGTCAACGCAGCAGCATCAGCAATGCGCTATAGACGTGTATACAAACACACTGGCACGTCCCTCAAGAGCGATGGCACTTGTAGAAGCTACACCACTGTGTTGGGTGCAGAGCTTACGGGACCTCCCCTTTCTCGATTGTCTCTTCTTCTACTACTCCTTTTCCGTTTTGTAGATTTTCTGCTTCTGTTGCCGCGTCGTTCTTTGTCTTTGTGCAATACGCCCACGACTAGGGACGAACAAATGCTCGGTGAGCGATTTCTGACTTTCAGACTGATCGGTAAAGTTTTCTCGTTAAAGATTGATCGCACTTCTGTTTCATCGTTAAAAGAATTCATTGACCGGATGATAGTTGTTCCACTTACATTGTTTTTAGGTTTATGATGGCCTTATTTTCATGGGATTTACTGCGTTTGTTAACAAGCAGCAATACAATTCAAATTACTGTGGAAGGCAATGAGCTGGCAGATACATCAAGAACATTTATTTCTCTGGAGATGAGTTAAAACTCAAGACCTTCTCGCGAAGAACCACAAATTTTGTGTAAAAAAATAAGAAGTTAACATTAGTAAACTGAAAAAAAAAATTTTTATTCGACACAAAAAAAAATCAAGACACCGTTTTCTGTGATGCAAATTTCACACTTGGTCTAGCATCCAATATCCATGTAAAATTTACACAACCACTGAAAAGTTTTCTCTTACACGCATCGCAGCGAACAAAGAGTCACATAAAACACCACACGACCCGCGAAGCATAATAATGGGTAATGAAGGTGCTGCACAAAAGAGGAGCGAAAAAGCTGATAAAGTAAATAAATTTCCGATGAATCTCTCGCACTCGCCTACAAAGATCCAAAGCGCAAGCGCAGCCCTTCGAGTGATGTGGGTAGTATTTTCGAGCCAATAAATTCGGATGCATCAACTTTTCCTCTTCCAATTTCCCAGCACAATGGCCTCGACTATCTCTCTCTGGCCCACTGCTTGCGAAGCTTCCTTTCTCCGCTAACCGATAAGCATCACGCGTAAATACAAGGCTTGCATGCGGAAGAGCTTGCGGTGCAGAATCCTTACACGTAGTACGTATCTTTGGTTTATTTTTTCCCTTTTTTCTCTCTTTTCCTGGGCCTTACCCATCGCGGTTGGCTTTTGTGCGCGTTTTCACGCTTTTTTTTTCTTCTTCACTCTGATCGAGTTTCCAAAGGCCAATCTTGTGGAAAACAGGATATTACACGGTGTAATGGACTAGCTGTTTATTGCTTCTTCGAGGGATTTTTTTTTTACAGTTTAGTGCATTACTTTGGAAAATTGTTTTCCAAGTACGGCTGATGGATTTAATACATTATTTTATTACACTATTGTGGGTAACAAACTAGTAAAAAATTTGACTTTTTCGTTGATTTATTTTTTTTTTCAATTTCCAGATTTTTAAAAATTAAATGGGAGCGACTGATAAACAAAGCATATTAGACAAGAGTGTCAGAATAGTAAAAATCTTGAGATTAAGGTAATTTTGTTTTGATACGTAAATGTTTATCAGATAATGAGTGAAAGAAATAAAAGTAATATGTATGTTGTAACCTACAAGAAAGAAACCCAGCAAAAACTTTTCCATGTGAATTCAGTGTAATTTGCTGGAATTTTTAGAACAAAGAAAACGACAACACGATGCATTGAACACTTTTTTTCTCTTTCTGATAGCATATATTTTATGAGAATAAGCGAGTTCGGTGGTGCTTAAATTATCCTTTATACAAGGCTCACGTGCAAAAAACCGAGCGAGGATTTTTCTTCATTCAGAAGAAACCACGAGCTCTTAGTGAAGCGCAAGAAAAAGGGCGTGCTAGAATTTTCAATTACAATTTTCCGAATTGATGATAAGATATGGGGTGGGTCGTGTATACGGAATCATGGGTACAAAGAGGAGGAAGGCAAGGCTTTTTTTGCGCGATTATTTTATCGATGCGGGAGCGAAGTCGCGCACCCCTAGGCATACAATGGCTTTTGAAAATCAGACGATATGGACAGTGTCTCGCTCGTGTGTCAGATGCAGAGAGGAGAAGGTATTTGAGTTACTTTTAGATGAAAAAAATCTACATGCGTGAGATAACAGCTCTGACGGTCCTCACATTTTACTAGCCTGTGCTAGAGATGAAGTGTACTGATTAGTATACTGATTGTTAAACATTTACAACCTAAAAAGTATCACCTGTTCTTGCTGGCTCGGTTTTTACAAAGTGGACTAAGGTGGCAAAATCTACAAGTAATTTTTCCTTTCAGTATGATTAAAATATCATTGTGAATGGACATTTCGTATTTGGCTGGAAGTAAAAAATCTGTAGTTTCTAAATATATGTGGAAGTGACAATAGATGTTTTTGTGTAAGACAAGATTATATCCATAGGTAAAATTACACTATTTTTTGATACCAATAGCTTTATGTTGCATTCATTATGAAGAATTCAAAATTTTTTATAAAATAAAATTGGTAAAAATGGTTTCATCAAACATGATGAATGATGATGTGGAGATTTTTTAATCATCACTTGATTATATTAAAATCTCCTTATTTTTTTTAACTATATCATAATGCTCAGAAGGATGTCAACGTCTGGTTTACGTTCATATTGGTAGCGTACTATTATTATACTCATAATTGCTTGTTGGCTCTTGAAATAGGTTCTGCAACATTACGAGATGATTACAAAAGCGGATTCAAGCTGTGGGCTCAGAGTGACATAAATTATGCACTTTTAATATTGATGTAAAATCTATAAAGCAATTGGTAATTGAGACCTTTAAACTGTTACGCAAACAGTTAGAGGGCCAAAATTACCAGTACACATGCCCATGCACTTACAAGTACACGTATATTTTTACAGTTCATTAAACTACTCGTATCACTTGAACAGTTGAGATAATGACGATGACGCCAACGATCGTGTTGATAATGATGCGCTCACGAGTGAACAGAATGATGAACCCACCCTTCGGGCATACCTTGTGGTGGGGAGCGGAGGATAGCTATTGCAAGCATTTTAACAAGGCAACGATGGCCCCTTTTTTCCGCACACCAATGCACGCTCGGTCAAACACTCGCCAAGTTTACAGCCCATCTGGCATTTTCGATGGATTCGAGCCTAAGGCGGTTGTTAGCGATCCGATGCGCATCGATGGACGCTGAAATTTTTACGACTCTTGGCTCGCCACCTTGCGACTCCATGCAATCGAAAAAAACACCGCAGCACTGGGACGTGATGCCGAAAGCTTTAATGCCTGACGTTGGTTTTGTTGCAGCGGCTATTATTCTCTTTCACCCTCAATGTCTACGTTCACTGGAGACGGTGTCGAAAATCTCGGTTGCACCGATTGACGGTCTCGATGATACTACTGATGGTCGAAATTTGTGGTGTATAGATTTTGAGTTAAATGCCGAGTTAAGAATCAATTACGAGCTGCTTTTAATGCGTAGCATTTGATATTAAACTAGTAATAAAATTTATATTTCAATTCTGAATTCGTAAGAAAGGCTTACTCAATGAATGAAATTAAAAATTGTACATTTGATTATAAACAACGAAACTTACAAAACTATGTAAGTTAGGAGTTGGTAGACGAATCTGTTGTGTGAAAAAGGGTATACTATCTGAATTATTAAATACATATCACTAATACTTACATCATCAGTCCATACTGCGTGTAATTTAATACATTTTAAACATGTTGATGTACTGACAGTATTTGAAAATCTATACCACAACATTATCCTAAGTGATACTTGAAAAAATATAACTCGACCATCAGAATAACTGTTGATCTCTAGTAGAATGAAAAATCATTTGAAACTCAAAAGAAAAAAATATTCACAATGTGTTAACTATATTACTCTCACTATTGAGGAATCAGACAACCAGAAATAAATTAGTGAATTCATGAAAATACATTGCAAATCATAATTATATAATCTATCGGACAGAAAATAAGAATAGACTTTCTTAAAAATTAAATTATAACCAGGAGGATAAGTATCATAATTTTCCAAATATTCCAAAACAAACGTTTACAAGTAAAACATTACATTTCACTATTTTCGCATTAAACCAAAATTTTTTTAGCGAAAATAGTTAAAAGTACCCTTAGTATTGCTCTAGAGATGTTAAAGAAATCGAAAAAATTTACCACGATAAACTAATACAATTACTCAAGGCTCTACTTCCGCTAAAACGCGAACCCATTAAAGACACAACAAAATCGTAAAGCTTCGATGTATTAACCCACCCAAACTCATGTTTATACAGGTAATTGTCAACAACATGCGAGTTGAAAACCTTACTCATGTGCACTACTGTTTTTCCTTCTATGCGTAAAGATATTCTCTTCCTCAATATCTGACGCGCATCATACTTTTACATCGGACGAGACAGTTTCGTTGGGGGCACCCGTTTTTATAACCACACGCACACAAGCGCGCGCGTTTTATCTCCCTCACCCTCTGGATCGTAAAATTTCCCGATCAAAATCGTCGGAGCGGAGAATTAGTTTGCCGCTCCTCGTTTATGAATCGGGGAATACAGCTGTGGGGATCTGCATATTATTGCCTCGATTTGTAGGACCATGGCCTTTCTACTTATGCATTATTTATTGATTAGTACAATCGAGCTCGGGCGCAAAATATGACTAATTGGGCTATCAGACCGTGGCAATCATGGAATTTTTTTGTACGTAAGCTGTTGGCGGGGATAAGGCACAAAATATATTTTCACACGACTAGACAGACATCTGAAACCTTGACACTATTTTCACATTATCAAAACGACTGAAGCTTTTTTTCGGCCGTGGGGTGGTTACCGTGTGGCAAGTAAGTAATGGTGGATTTCACCTTTTTTTTCCTTTTCCCTCTTTATGGTCCTTTTTATGACGCGGCTGATAGAATATTTTTTTACACGCCAGTAGCGTGTGTGATTGGAGGAGGGCTCGTAATCATTTTTTTTACAACCATGAGGTTTTGCATTTTTTTATTTTTTATGTCGCATACATAATTTGAGGCGTCAGGCTTATAGTAAGGTTGATTGAATGGTAAGCAGTTACAGCGCACGAACGTAAAAGCATATGAGTGTCAAAATTAATAATTTTTCGAATTTACTGTCAGCCACAAATATGAACTTCTGTGTCAGGGTTGACATTTTAACTGATCCAGTTGATGAATTTTTTTCAGACTAAAGATAATTTTTTATCATAAATTGGTAAACTGTACATAAATATTACCATATATGACTGTTTTGGTAGTTTCTGTAAACATAAGAAACGCTACATTTATGCTTTCAATTTTTTTTTAATCCAAATTAATATTGTGTTGATTCTTTTAAGATAAGCATGTGTAATAAAAAAATTGTATGATACAATGGCACTGCAGTCTCAGCGCTTATTGAAAATATTATTTCATTTACTTTGGATGGAACAAACAAAATGTGAAATATTGAATGCATCTAAAAATTGCTACAAATAATTGCGAAATAATTTATTTGTCACAAGTTACTAATTATTCCACAAAATTATCCGAACTAGCGGAACATGTAGCAGACACGAACATAAAAGCATTCTCATGAGCTCGATCTGTTTTTCGAACTGCAAAAATTAGTGTATGGATGCTTACAAATGGGTATCACTGATGAGGATTCCCAAAAGACACAAATACGCCTAGGGCTGATTAATACCCCCGAGTTACCACTCTTCGTTAATTATAAAATGGAAAGAGCTCCCCAAGGACCACTTTGACGCTATAGATTGGGGAATGTATCTATCCTGTTTGCTGTGGAAGCACAAGGACTTGTTAATTCAAGGAAAAAATATCGAGTGAAGATTGTACCATCTAGTAAATAGAGATTTCTTTTTTAACCGAGTCTTTTTTTCATAATCAATAATATGAAAGATTTACTGGTCTTTTTTTGTTTCACGTTTGCATATTTTCGGGCAGTTAGAATTTTATTCTACATCAAGCTGTTTACCATTATCTAATAGAAATACATTAAATAAGCTAAAAACCAAGTATTACTTTTTTCTTGGGTATAATTTGACAAATAAGAACATTTACTAAATACTATAACATGGTTTTTTTACTAAAAACAAAAATATCTTAATTATATAAGAAGAGGTTATTATACTTTGCGATATAGTAAGAATACAAATTGCAAATGTACTATACATAAAGTGAAATTGATTAACTATTTTATGTGTTTTGAAGTGAGGCGCCCGAAAAAGTTGGATACTTTGTACCAAAAGGGGGATAAATGTTTGATGTGATCTTAAAAGTTTTATTATCTAGCATAATAGTGTTAAAAATTAATTTCTCTTGTGTCAAACCATTGATTCCACTCAAAAGGATTTGAAACTTGATTTGTATAATTTATTCAAACTCGTTTCTCAGAAAATGTGAATTTTATCATTACTCTAACCGTAACAGAAAACTAGTTAAACATGTTTTTTTTTTTTTTTTTTTTTCTATCTTATGATCTTATCCAAAAGAATAAATTCTGAGCCAACTTTCCCTCATGTAAATTATATACCAAACAAGATTACCTTTAGGACATTCCCCAAATTGCAATATCTCAGCTGTCGGTGCGGAGAAACAGCCGAAGCAATTATTTCAACCCCAACTTGAAAGCCTCGCCCGACACTTCGCAGCTTACCCCGAGAATTTATTAGAGCGCAATATATTTGTCCGAAAAAATAGAGTATTCCAATTTCCTTGTATCGGAGGTCGAAGTTCAATATGTTTTGTGTGCGTGTATGTACGGGCATGGGGGATCCTTAAAAGCTCTGGGAGAAAAAAAAGCTGGGAGGAATTGCCCCGAGGCTTCGTTCTTCCTCGTGTACAACACTTGATATAGAGATAGAGGGTATATACGTGCACGCGTCGCTGATTCAACGAGGGGCAGGGGGGGAGAGGGGCTCCCGATTCGTGCATGGAATCAGGAGAAAATTCAATTACACCGGCAAACTCAATATCAGTTTTAAGGGAAGCTCGAAAATGTACATGTATTTATGTACAAGGTGACGCAGCTGTCGAGTGGAGAAGCTGCAAAGCGACAAATGTTTTGAACAACAGAAATGGTAGCTTTTGACAAATACAATTGTTTATTTTATCCACTGTATTAGCTCCGATTTTTTTTTTTTTTTTTGTATAACATTTTTGTATTTCTTCTTCTGCAGGCATTAGCCTGTATGTACGGTTGGATTTTACCAAGCTGCTAAAACAAACCGCATTTTATGCATTTTCGTTTCAGCAATATATTTTTCACAAAAAAAAACATTTCTTTATCTTTTTTGCAGTTTCTATTTTTAATGCGATTTTCATTTATCACTTTTTTCCATGCTTATCTCGTACACCTGCTATTAAAAGCAACTACGAGTACTCTTATTCAGCTTTTGTTATATAAAATCAGAATTTGGATATTATTTTAATTTTTATACTACGCAAAATATCTGCAATGACATTGAAGGCTCTTTTTCTCTATTCCTTATTTTCTTACTCCTTCTCTATGTATTAGAAATTTTAACTTTTTTTATTCCGTTTCCAACACCCTGCCTTCAGCTTATAATTTTGTATAACTTGTTCTGATGTATATAGTCCTTTTAATATTTTATTACTTTGACTTTGTACCTCTCAATATTTTACCGCCAAGAAATTCATCATTAAAATTTTTCGGCGCTGTAAAGATTTTTTTTGAAGTACCTTATTTTTAAGCCATTATTTAACAGATTATTCCACGTTTTACGTTAGTATTTTACCCAGTACATAAATTAATTAAAAAATAATCTTTTACAACATTAAATAAACTTAAATTAGTAAGAAAAAAAAGATGTATAAGCATATTAATCTCAGTACTAATAATTATGATCCCAATGATAAAACCCAAGACGTAGAGGGCTTCGAATGTATTCTGAAGCAGATACACTCCCACAGGATTAATCGTCAATTTCCCATGAAATTCTCGTTTCCTAAGATTCGGGCCTCACCTCGGGGAGCTGACCGAAAGGAAACGAGCGCATGCACGCCCCAACCCTCCTTCGCAATTCCCAAATCGTTTCTCATGTTTATAGTGTACGCGCACCCACATAAGTATAGTTGTATACGCACCATTTACCTTCGCGACTTGCCACAGATCGATTAGTCGACCCCTACCTCGGCTACACCCCAGAAAACGCCTGCATCTCTTTCCGAATGATTTCCTAAGTTATCCCGAGCTTCGGAAAATATGAGACCATTGTCTTCTGGGAGACTATACACACACACACACATCTGGACAATGTTGGCTCTGAAGGCTATTTCCAATAAATCATAAGAGGTAATACCTCTATTGTCCCTTCGTATATCCATGTGCAATAAACGTCAAGTCTTGCTTGGATGTAGAAAAACAGCTTGACTTGGGACAAAGAAATACGTACTGCACAATTTCTGATGTAATTAATATTTGCCATTTTCATTTTACCGAATAATCCTGGACTTTGAAAACTTGTAACGTAATGAATATTTAGACCAATGGCATTACAAATTTCACATCACTTTACAGAACTGAATGATGTACTTGTTCCTTTACATCTACTTTTTTGAACATTTTCTCAACAGTTATCATTATAATATACAACGTAAGATAGTGGTAAAATATCAATACACGTTTGATTCATCAAAATATAGTGTTCCTTCAATGGCTTGATATCTATTACATGGTAAACAAGTTCACCTAAACATATCAATATGAAATCTCACGAGCATCTTTGTATGCACGTGAGCAAACAAGAACTTTCATCTTTCTTTGCTCGCAACGTCGTGTATGGTAAAATTTCATAGAACACGCGTACAAAGAGCCGGAGGGTGAAGAAAAAAAATAAGAGACAAAAAGGGACAAAGTAGGAAGAGGGAAGGAGGTAGGCAATGGTGCAACGCGCGAGAGGGAGTGGAACAAAAGAGCAATTAAAATGCAAAAAACAAGAGCTCATTTGTATTGCGCGTATGTGTGCGCACGCTCGCGCTCTGCTCTACTTTTTCTCCCTCGAGCGTCTTTATTCTTCACCCCTAGTTCTTTATTTCGTTGATTATCAAACATGTCGTGGAGGGGAGACGGAGAAAAGCTCATGCGTACATGCGTACGTATAGCAACGAAATAGCTATGTATAGAGCCATCGTCAAAATCAGTCCAAACTGGGATGTGTTTCTTGTTGTAGAGAGAAGGAAAGAGGCCACAGAAAAAAATAAAGAGTTGAGAAGTGAGCAGATTTGCAACATCGTGTGTATTATAGCATAGATTAAAAATACAAATTCGTAGCGATAGCGTTGCTCATCTTATTTCTCTCTTTATACTTTATGAGCAATATAGGAAATAGAAAACTTTTAAGCAGCAACGGCCAATAATAGTTAATGTGCAGCGCAGAAAATTCAAGCTTACCAACATTCATGCTTCTTTTCTCCTTTTATTTTTAAGACTTTGATACATCAGGAGGAAGGAGATTTATATAGAGAGATAAAGATTATTTCGGATGAATTAGATTACACAAGTATTGGTATGAACGACTTTGCTGTTGTTACTTTCTGCAACTCTCAGTATAAGCATGTTTTAGCACTATAAAATTGACGAATTACCATTAAAATATAGTGGCCTGGAATTACTTTTTGATACTATAAATTTACCATTTTAAGATTCACATACTTCTAAGGCAGTAACTTTTCTATACATGGTATACCGAAAAGTTTGTAGTAATTTTTGGTGCTTTTAAAACACTGACTTATGTATAAGAGCACTCGTGGAACACCTTAGTATATAGACACCATAGAACGGATAAGAAAAGAGGACCGGAATCAAGAGTTAGGGAGATTTCGGTGGCAGAAGGGATCAGCCCTTGGGGGTTCGCGGTCTCCGTGTGGGGGAGGAAAAAGCCCGTCGCATACATGTAGCTCCACCACAATCGCACAGTACCATTTCCCTCGGCTCTATGTATAGCTGCGCATAGTAATGCAGGTCGTTATTTCAATTCGTGATGAGGGAGAACGGGAGGTGTAGGATGGGGGGGGGGGGAGGAATGGAAGCTGGCGTTTGACGACTAGAGCGTGATCCGAATGCAAGGTCTGATCGGTGTAAGTGTGGATTCGTTCGACTAGGGAAACTTACAGAGAGGTTTCAGGTTCTTCATTAGGATCATTGGAATATTTCTCGGTGAAATCATTTTGCCGATCAAAAGTCTTACAAACATTACTAACCTGACAGAAAAAAAGAGAATTCACAAGTAATATGATTAGCATTCAGCAGATAAAACAACAGTAATGGATAGGTAATAGCAATCTACTGAACAATAGGAAAAAACAAACAGAGGGTGTGTTATAAGATTGCGAGTAATGAAGTTCAAAAGGAATTAAAACTGATAAGGCAATGATGTAAGATCAGAAATAAAAGTAATGAAAAAGTAAAGGAAGGAATGAAAAAGAAGAACCTCCACTGAAAAGCAATATGAAAGACAAAAAACGAGTAACAAAAAGACTGGATCTTAGCGTGGATACTACAAAAATTATCTAAGGAAATAAAAAAAAAAGATTGAAGGACCAAAGCAACCCGTACTACTCAAGCTCTATACCAAAAAATTTATGTCTTACAGTTTGATTAAATATTCCATAGTTTATTTAAATGTTCAAACGAAATACTTACACAAAATTCCTTGCAAACGATGTACATTACAGAACTTTCAGTTATTTTTTGCTTTGCGTCTTGCTTCCTCACATCTCTCGCCAATCTGGTGAAATTTACATGAAATCCCTTACCGAAAGAGCCCTGCATGACTCCTATCTCTTGTTGCTCGACTCTTCCTTCCTCCTTCACCCTGAAAAGCACAGCACGAACTTCGACGAGCCGCGCTAGATGAAATATTCATTTAATTATGACCGATTAGAATATAGATAGAATGTAACTCGTACTGTATTACCTTTCTCTGTCTCTCTCATTTCTTCTCTACATCTGTCCTTCTCATCTCATCTAAACTTTGCGCAAAGGTTCAAGTTCTCGGCTTTTCTGGAGGTCAAAAACCTAATTGGATGAATAAGCTGATCAATGTGGAAGTATGACTGTATATCATTCATACAGAAGTGCTCAATGAGTAAGAGGTGAGACGCCTTACCATAAATGAATGTAAAGCCTTGCTTTCTCCATTTCTCTTGCTTGCTTTAGTCTTATCATAGTGATTGGTTACTTAAGGTAGTTATACCAAAAATTGAAATAATAATGAGACCATAATGAAACTTGAAGTACAGCTAAACTAATGGCTAGCAATGATCCTGATAAATTCTTGTAAGACTAAGGTTGTAAGATATAATTATCATACAAATGTCCATTTTTCTCAGTATTTTTAATAAATTTGAATCGTAACTAGATAGCAACTCTGTTTTGTACACGTCAGATGCATTTTTAAAACATCAAGTAAGTTCTTCAGTCATTTCTTGTATAATGATCTACAAAGACATTTATTACAAACAGAAGTGATATACCAGGTGTAAGATAATTGTGATCTCGCTGTCTATCTGTACATCAGCGAATTCATCGAGATGAAGTTTTCATTACGATTTACAAAATCACTTTGCTAACTGTCACGCGTAAAAAGATACATGCCCGTCGAAGTCGTTTCATAGGTACACCATAAATCATGCTACAGGGGCTTTGCATGTCGAAGGGATTTTTAAAAGCACTCCTCGCACCACAGCACTGGTTGTTACGGCATTGAGTATGCTAATTAGTTTTTTCCAATTTTCCCGCCACACGGGCCGTACCGAATTGATGGTCTTTTGATAACTCGAATGGCATCTAATGTCGCGGTGCTGTACGAAAATTCGCTGTGACGTTAAAAGTTCGGTCTTTGTTACGCGTGGACTTAAAATTCAGGACCTCGTACTTGTTTTAATATTAGTGTAATAAGTCAACAGAAAAATCAGCTCGATGTCTATCATCATTCTACGCTTATTTTAAATGAAAGATTTGCAATAAATTCCTTCGTTAAGAGAATTTCGATTTTTTAAATTTCAAACAAACAATTGGGGCAGATGTTTTGTAGATATTAATGGAGAACGTTATTTACATTATATTCGATATATTTAGATTTAATTTTAGCGTTTTGTATCACTAGGGAACTCCACTTCTTGAACGTTTCACGCGCCAACCATCCAAAGTTTGATCAAACGTTTATTTATTTATTTTTAATTTTTCCAGTATGAGTTACATACTTAGCTTTTTAAAACTAACGAACTTGGTTTCTCGATTTTGCCTTCAAATTTGACGTTATTTTTACCATTTCTCAAACTTACAATTTTGAATTTTTCCACAACGAACTAACCACAAAATCAGCCCAGACCAATCAAAGTTCGAATAAAGAAGTTTCATCGGGTGATCCATCAACATTTCAAGAAAAAACATACACATTGTGAATATGTATTTTTAAAAACTTTATTTCAGCCACTTCAAATTATGTCTAGGTTTTTGTCGGTACGTAAAAATGGTAGTTTTCCTACGAGTTTGAAAAGTCTTTGTTTGCGAACCGAGAGGTTTGCGGCTCGAGCCGAAGGCGAGGTCCGTAACGAGGGTCGTAAAGGAGACTTTTCGAACGAGTTCCGGAAAACTGCTTTTTCGCCCGAGGAAGTACCAGCCTCCCAAAACCACCCGAGGGCGGAAAAACTAATTTTTTTTTTCAAATCTTAAAGAACATTTGGCGTTACTTAAATATCGAGGAACGCTGATGTACACCATAGCAAAATAATGCACATGACTGCTTTCTGAGCATGTATGGATTCGCATTCTAATATTTCATTACAATTTGAATAGTCAAGCAGTAATAAATGTTCGACTAACCTACCCATTAATTACATTCAATGTCAATGGTCTATTTATATTTGCTCTGTAAACGCTCAATAATGACGAAATAGTTATTTCTCAAAATAATTTTTTTTATAGTACGAGAACAACTATTTTACTGATAAAAAGTGCACCCTGTTTCAACGACAAAATGAGATTAAATATCCGTCAAAAAGGACAACCCCTTACTGAAATCAAACATCAGTAGTGAAATTGCTAGAAAAAAAAAAAAAAGTACCGAGAGGTACATAGTAAAACTGCAAAAAACAAGAAGCAGACGTGAGAAATAGAAGGGGAATCTGTAAAGAGAACAGTGGCAAAGGGCAGTAGCCACGGCATCCCATTAAAATTCAAAGGCCGAATACCTCCCGATTCTTTCGAGACCTTTTTCCCCCCCGCAGTAGCAACCGGACGCTGGAGATGGCCGTCCCCGCATTTATAACCCGTGCGGACGTTAACGCGCCGCCTCACGGGCAAGCTTATCCCGGCAACGCGAGCGACAAGGACAGAAAGGGTAGAAGTGTGTATACACCGCAGGACGGAAGGATCACCCTCGCGGAGCGCGCTTGTCCGGAGCTCTCGTATAATACCTCGAGATTAGCATCGAGCCATTTGGCCTCTTGCGCTCGCCGTGTCTGGAATGTGATTTCCTTGTCCGCTGTTCTCCTGTAATGCTATCACTATCGCTGAGTCCTGTTCCTTGGGACGACTGGACACGAGTAGGCTCTGGCTTTTGAAACAAGCTTTACGTTCCATTCAGAGTTTTGGATTTTACGTACCGGCACGTTGTTTCCTTTTTTATTCGTGTCGAAGTGGGCGAAACTTTAGTACGGATGATACCTGTGTGACATTTGTATAACGGCCACTTTGATGGTGGGAAACGTGTGGTATATCCTTGCTTTGCAATTGGCAGGTTTGTCTTTGACAACTCCCTTTGTGCAGACGTGAAAAACATTTGAAAACAGTGCGAGGGACGCAATAGTACGCACGCATTCAGTATCATCCTGCAAATACGTCACTCTTATCTGTGCGCGTATGCGAACCAAGTGAAACCGAGCGATGCGGGCTGACAGTGTTTTGTTACGAGGCCAGCGTTGCGAGGGGGGGAGGCAATTAGGATACCGTAGCCATTCTCTGCTCTGTACCGGTAGCGGAACGAGCGAGCCGGAAGCGAGTGTCTCGCGGCTGGATTAATACGGGGGCCTTTGAAGAGGGGCTGGGGGGAAACAATGCATCCAGGGCTATTTTACTAGGTGATTTCACCCCCCCGTGGCTTCGTCGTATCAAACTCGCGTGGGCCGTCCTCCGCGTGACATCTTCCTCCTCTGGATGCGCGTGCGATGCTCGCTAGGATAAATGAAGCTGCATAATACGGCTAATGAACGCGCGATTCGAGACCGGAGATGATGGATTGCGAGGTGGGTCTCGGCTTGTGACAAGATGAGCGGGAGCCGCTGCTGCTGGACCGATAGCTACGACTATAGCTCACTCGCTCGTTTTGGGTGACGTTCTCTAATTGCCTCTGTACAGCCTATGTGTATGCACGGGCTTGTGAATCCGTCCTTTTGCCATTACTCAAGTGGTGCATAATCTGTAATGCAGTCTCGTCGTGAGACCCGCGGCTTTTGATTAGGTGGAAGCAGCACAAGACTGGGCTTTGCGTTGTGCGTCGACCAAAACGCACCTATGATGGATTATGAATGTTTTCTTGCATAATTTTGGAATCAGAAGTTTCCCAATGACTTTGTGTGTCATTAAGAAAAAACAGACTCTTTGTTAAAATCCCTTTTGAAGCACAGATACAAACAATTTTACGGGGAAGGAATACAGCGTGTCTACAATACTGGATTTCTTATAGGCTTATTTTGATAGCAAAATGTAAAAAAGTTCATGCACAGAGTCTTTTGTTTGCTTATGAGTGCAATTATATAGTCAGACAAGTATTATGAAGAAAATTCTTATCAAAAAAATGAATAATTGAGATAAATGAAATTAATTTTTCATTTTTAACAATGAGATATTTCAAAGTAACCCAAAAAGAGAACTAAAAGTTTTCAAAGAACGTCATTTTCAAGATCTTGCAAGTGAATTCCTCCTACACATACAAAAATAATAACGCAAATGCTTAAAAAAAGAGTACTTGACGAACCATGACAATGATATGGAAACAAAAATAGTTATTGAAATTGAATGCAAATTGTAAAATAATTGTAATAAAATTTGCATCGTTATGATAAACAGTCACGTGTTTTTTATTATTTTACTCACGTATTTGAGTAAACGACCGATCCTACATACATTAAATTGTGCTGCCTTAAAAACAAAGTCAATCATTGGTTCATTACGATCGTCACCCTTTCCAAGGATGGTTGTAATAAACACTGGCAACTGAAGTTGTAACAACCTGTTCCAGTTAGCCGTGACAGCCAACACCTCATTATATACACTCGGCCGATGTGGCACAGAAAACGTACGTACATAAACACCAATAGCACATCAGACCCGACGATCGATCGCCTTTTGCTCGCGTGGTGTATAAGTATGCTCGGCCGAGCACAGCCCAAGGAAGAGGAAGATCGAAAAATCGCTCGCTCGAGTGAGAATTAACGATCCAATTGAATCGTTCGTTTACGGAGTAACAACAAAATATCGTGTGTGAGGTATATTCCGAAAGGAGGCTAAGGGGAGATGGACGAGGGCGCGCATTGCCACCGCACGTTCGTAAAGAGCCGTCGAAAGGGTTGCTGATAAAAAGCACTCCATAATGATTTCGCTTTAACGAAGCCACGATCCCCATCTGCACCGGTTTCGCGCGCGCGAAAATCATTTTACGGGTAACTGATGGCCGGCCGTTAGACCAGGCTCGTGCCGCGTGATTTAGATGCCGTTAATTATTCGGTGCATAGGTGCACGTGGACTATGCGCGCTCTATCCGTATGATACGCCACGTTTCGGACCATACAGTTGCTCGGGAGGGCAATATTTTACGATGGAAGCGATTTATGGGATGTGCCTTTTACGGCTTGATAAAAGCGCTTCCTCCATGCAAATCCATGAACTATGCATACTTTGCTTTTAGTTTGGGGGGAAACGCTTGCAGTGGTTTTTTCTCCCTTTCTTTTTCTTTTTATTGGGTGGATTCGAGTTTTGTTGGTTTTGGAGTGATTAATTTTACTCTCGAGCCAACAGATGTTTCTCGAAGATATCTGAATACTATGCTGCACGAGCCGATAATTGGAATGGAATCACCGAGGTTGTACAGATTATCTGATCAATGCAAGAATCTTATCCAGTTGTACTTGTAAATTAGTGTTGAGTAATCTGTTAATGTTTAGTGACTTATTCGTGTAAACGTCAATGACGTAAAATTTTATTGAGTAGTAATATTTTTTGCCTTAGATTTTTAATATAAGTATTTGTAACACATTGTTTGTCTGAGGCGTCCAAGTTGTGTTAAGATAAAATGATTGGCCAGTTATTCAAATCCAGCAGAGTTAGTTTGTTATATTATCTTTGATTATGTATGTTCAATTGAAAATAAACTGACAACACATCTTTTAGCTTAACATCAGTGAGAAAATATTCGGTAGCTGTAGCTTGAAAATTGTTGAAATTGAATAATCCATGAAGGAATCACAATTAAGGGCTAGCTTGCTATTATAAATTGACACAATTTCATGACTTTTATATTATTAGGATAAGTGTTATGATAACTATTTGTACTCTTACACTTACTTTCGCACACTTGTATGAAGTTTTATAAAATTCTAACTTTCAATGTCCCATCAACTTTTCGTTGAATGCGGAGATTTTTTTTTCTTATAAAAGTATGAATTAATTTTGTAAATATTATTAAGTCATAACAAATAAATGTTATAAGTTGCGTAAGTTTTATCATATTAATACTATAATTGCCTTACCTAACTATAAATAAATCTTTTCAGGAGTTATAGACCACACAGATGGAAATATTCGACACATTCGGCAGTATGATTGCGTAAACAAGCAGATTATATTGTTTAAAATGAGAATCTTGTATGAATTCTTCAAGAACAGGTAAGTCAATGCAATGAAATTTTCACTCGAATAACTAGATCTAAAACTCATTGTAAAAAATGTTATATAAATTAGATTTTAGTACTCACAGTATATCATGATTGATATACTTTCTACGAAATTCAAAACAATTTACAATAGTACCGTATAAGAACCGTATTTAATTTGGCTTGATTTGCTTATTATGTATAATGTTCTATGATTTCGTTGTCCATATACTAAACTATTCATTGTTCCTCCTACAATTTTGCATACGGTTAGTCAAGTAGAAAGGTATGATAATTAGAATACATTGAGTTGTGTAAAGTCAAATGTAGATCTGTATCACTGATATCACAATATGGTAAATTATCTTAAATTTTAGAACCCCCTTGATGTAGGTATTCCATGAAAGGGTAAACAATTGTAATACAATGAGCTGTGTGACGTCATTCTTAATCGAAAATGGTGGTCAATGCAAAACAGCAAATTGTCTACTTTTTATGGCCCCCTTAATTTATGTATCGAATGAAAAATATAACGAATAAAATATAGTCACATGTTACACCATTTTGCAACCAATATGTCAGCTAAAAGAAATGGCAGACTACTGCTTCTTTTCAACCCCTTCAATGTGGGTATATTATATAAACAGGTACGACGAGTAAAAAGTAATCAAATACGTTAAGTCATACCAAATCTAAAATGGCTAACAAATAATAGTCATTTATTAGCTCACACAATCTCCTCGATATGGATATGGAGTGAACCGGCTGAGCAAATAGAAATAAGTAAATTTTTTAACTCAAGGTATAGACACCATAAAATAGTATATGTCTTATTTCTCTGCAACCCAATTGACGAGTGAATCAAGTGAAAGAATTTCACGATAAAACTAATATATATTGTTCTAAATCTAATATGATGAGTGCCACAGAATGGTGATTTATCCATCTGTCTACGACTCTCTCGATTGTTTATAGTATTGAACCAAAAAATTTGACGAGAGAAACATGGTAGTACAATAATAATGATTTTTTTGATTGTTCAGTAAATTACAAAAATAATAAAATATGATTTTTTTCACGCATGTATACGTGGTTATAACTAAAAGCTTGCGGCTGTTAGGTCAACGACAAAGTTTCAGGTTTCAAATAAATTACAATCGATACATTTAGTTTCAGAAATATTTAAAAGCTGAAAGCAAACGTTTTCCGCACCTTTGGCGGAAGAAGCACTGTTTACCACACAAGCCGTTTGGAGTAAACGAAGAGTCATCATTGGGTGGCTATTTCTACTTTTTGTTATTCTGAACGACCCAATGCCATCCGATGGATGGTCATGTATAGAAACGAGCGCAAAAGTATAGCAACTAAAATACCCAAGCTCCAACAATAAATACCGCTTGCAACGTTAAATTTGCCTTGATGTAACGGCACCGAACGTTCAGAACTCGAATTACCTCTGGAGCTTGCACTTAACTCGGCAGCCGTATGAAAAAGAAAAAAAAAAAAAAAACCTACAATAATACACTCACGAGCCCCAAACACGCACTCACACCGTCGAGCTTTGCTTCCTCGAATACGCTCGCGAAAAATCTCGCGAAAAGCTCCCTCCCTCGCTCAATTAAGCTGTCTGAGATTTTGTCGCGTTACTTTGATTCATTCGTCGCCGCTGGCTTATTTTTACCGCGTAGCCCGCGCACTTGCTCGGCTTCGCCCGAGTAACGAAAAAAAATTACCCCCGGCGCGGTTTAACGGCTCATTTGCACGAGCTGCGCTCTACACTCGGAAGAGGAAGGACCGCCCCGCCGCGTGACGGAGATTTATCAATCATCCCGCGGAGATTAACGCTTTTGTTTGACTTTAATGCGGAGTTTCTCGGAATCGTGGGGCATACACGCTCCACTCGTGGTATTTTGGCGATTCATTGCCGGAAGAAAAAAAGACCTCGGGACAAAAGAATTACCCGAACGATCCATTTAGCCTTCGGTGCGCAAAAATATGATCTTCAAAATGTGGGCAGAGGTATAAATATTTCATCTCCACAACGATATCACTAGTACTCTTGCCGTCCATTCGATGTCCAAAATCAATGTAATCAAGCAACGAGTCAGCAGTAACGGAGATGTTCAATCAACTTATGCATATTACAATGTTGCAAGGACCTGCGCACGCCATCTCGCTAAAAGGTACGACTCGAGCATAGCCAAAATAAATTGAATCTATCCGAGCACCAATGGACGCAGCACATTTGCGAGCCGAACTCATATCCTCCGTCTCACGAAGATATTGACCGTACGCGTATCGACTCTCGTGCGCAGTTGGAAAGTCGCTCTCACGTGGACTGTCTGGCACTGTTACCCCCAAGAAGTAAATCAAGATCCGATAAGCGCTGTATGGCTGGAAGGCTTTTGGAGGATTATGCCCGGGCTCGCGAGCGGTGAGGGAGACAGAGCCACCGAGACTCTCGTGTACATCTGTAAATCAATTCTCTCCCGCTGCTGCGTTTTGGCGGTATAGGGACACAATATCGTCGCGTACATGCGCGCCGGGACACATTAAGCCGAGCTGCGTCGTCTTTAATGAGCTCTCGTCGCTACGCTGTCCCGCGAATTTAATCAATATCCCCGTGCACGCACACACACACACACATACACACACGGGATTATCTCGAGTGGAGCTTTCTCCCTCAGCCCGAGTATACCTTACAGAGGTATTTTTCCCTTGGATTGCGTCATCCGCACCCCCCTGCTGACTCTTTATTACTTTAATTAATACGCGATAATGATAATTCATGTGTCCGGGAGCTTGCGTGTGCGTTATGGGGGAGTTGCGTAATATAAGCGGTAAACCGCTGAATTTTTACAATATCTTACTCGACCCTGATTCATTGGCTTATATATTTTGCGTTCGATGTGGAATTTATGCGCCAAAGGCTGCACTATGCGGCTATTTACGAGAAGTTTGGTCGGGTGCGTTAAAATTGCCGTGGATGAAAGTGCTAATCTTTAATTTATTTGTTTTTCATTTGATTTGGAGGACTGGTGTTGTTGTGGATGCCAGTGTGTCGCAGTCGTTGAATTTTTGTAGTGGAATAAACTTGTTTGATTTAAAAATCATGCAAATTCGTTACCTCTTGGCTTGTGCCTTCGATGCTGAACTCGTACGCCTTTCGTTTGCTGTAGTGTTTGTCAGTTGGAGATTGAAAGTCGGATCTTTCTGAAATAAAAACAACAAGGGGTTCCGGAAAAAAATAAAAAACGTTTGGTAGCACTGAAAGAAATTACGTTCTTTTTGAAAACATAATATGTGCGTATGGATTTTTGAAATATTTTTTTCCAGACGTGTTTTTCAAAAAATAAAAATCATATCATTCCTTAATTCAACATAGGCTCTTATGAGGCGACACTCATTGAATTATATCAAATGTAAATTTTTTAAAAGATTTTTCGTGTGATTTTTTTCTTATTTGTTTATTATTTTTTTTTTTTAAATAGCTTATTTTTAACCAGGAAAAATAAAAAAAAAAAAATTTTGTACTTTCTTAATTCGAGATACACACAATTTGTTGAAATAAGTCTAAGCGCTGTTAAAAACTTAAAATCACGCACAATAAGCTCAAACGCTATCAGTAATGTAACAACAAGTTTACATATTTTTGTGTAACCAACTGTTGTGGTTCAAGTATCATTTGACTTACGCAAATACTCGTTTATATTTAACGCCACCCTAATGAGCAAATTGCTCGATAAAATGATTATGCAAACGCGCACAGGGTACAGTGTGCGAAACGCAAGCTCTATTCGTAAATTATACGCTAACACGGGATAAACATTTTTGATAAGCTCAAAATATTGGTTGGTCTTATACTGGTTGGCTTTCAGTGCTGGACAAAGGAACTATACGCTTGTCCCATTACACTGGAGAAAGAGCACGACAATCATCTAATCTTGAAAACCTTTTAAACGTATAGAGCGTGGGTGGATAACACCCATCCATCCATCGGCTGTAATGTTCTCGTCCACTATAAACTAGTCGTATGTAGGCTATTTGTTTGGCTTTTACAGTTTTTCTGCGTCATTTGATAAACTCTTGGCTGAGAAAAATCCTCTTAATAACAGCTCACGGGATTTTCATCATGCAAAACTTATGCCACATGAACGAGTTGCATAAGAGCCGACTGGTAATACTCGCAGCTCAAAATTACATGTGCGCGCAACACTAGAGAAAGAGAGTTCACTTCTCGTGGAGTAAGAATTTTTTTTACCTGCGTCGTGAGATTACATATATTAGTGGTGTTATGTCAGTCAATCACAATTTTCTATGCTATCAACGATCACGTGTTCTGTTCGTATGTTTGATTATGTGATGATTTAATCAAGTTTGTAGTCATAACAATGGTTTTTTTTTTTGGTGTAAAGGAAGTGATGAACTATTCAAAAACCTTACAATAATATCCACGAAATCTTAACAAAACCATTTAAACAGTTTGAAAATGACAGCTCATTTTTTGGTAAATCAAAGTTTAGTTTAAAAAATTGGTTAAATCAAGTAACAAATATTTATTTGAAAAACTAAAAATATTTTCTTAAGTACATTAACATAGTAAAAATCGGGCCTTTATCGCAAAGTTTTATGTTTTTCATCTGAAAACCTTAAGTTTTTGAGACAAAAAAAATATCGTGAATTAATTTCTCAGTGTTTGAAGCTAAGATTGTAAAGGACCGAAGGAAAATAGTGATAAAAGCTTGATTGTAAAGTTCTAACTTTAGAAATCTTAAAACAAATCAATGATCGAATGCAACATAATTACCTCTAAATCTAAATGTTCAATCATTTATCTCTCTAAATTAAATATTTTAAAAACTTTAAAGTCATCTCAATCCGAGTTTTTTTATCCCAAAGTCTTCAATGTTAAGCCTTTTTAAATCCTAAACTAAATACAATCCACATGAACTAAATAAAATGTTATAATTAAAGGTTTAACTTTACTATTCAGTTTCTGAGGTAAATTTATAATATTTATCGAGTCTTTTGAAATTGTTGGATCACAGGATTAATTGGTTTAGGACTTAAGATTGCAGACTAGCGCTTCGATGAAGGAATTATACCAAGATTCAAAGATCAGGTTGAACAGATCATACAGCTTGTGAGCTCAGTT
Organism: Copidosoma floridanum; assembly: GCF_000648655.2. The sequence goes on from NW_019379549.1 coordinate 791,868, forward strand.
TTTTCAGTGAATGGGATTTCATGAGATTTCAAGATGGAAGGAATTAAAATTAATTACTATAGAAAATTTTTTAAAGCATAGTTCACTACAGCTTTCGAGCTTCAAGTTTAGAGGCTGTGATGTCAAAAAGCTCAGAAGTAAATTTTTGTTTGTTATTCCTTAGATTTTTTCATAAATTCATTGTTTCTTCTCGATTAAGTTTTTTTCTAAAGTATTTTTTTTTGCTCCTCGCGACTCTAGTTAAAAATAAAAAAAAAACCAGACTGTCATCGTATCTGGTTATCCAAATATAACCCAATGTACTAAGAATGCACCAAGAGGGTAGTTTTTAATTTTTTATACATCGTAGTGGGGTATACAGAGACTAGACACTCGATATGTTCGACAATTGAATGTTTGTGAACGCAAACACATTTGAATTATATTACACGTGTGCACAGCAAGGCACTCGAGCAAGCGATTCAATATTACTGGTTATAGATCTTCTCCAATACCTATCTATGACCTATATATATGTAAGGAGCAGTGGTGTAGCAACACACACGAGTCTGCCATCGTGTGCAGCAATTGTTAAGGATCGCGAAGAACTGGAGGAAGCAGCACGTGAACCCATCTTTGCTCAGCGGTGCGCCCCTTTGGGTAGCGCGCGTGGGATCAATCATCATTATTTTGCGCCGTTCTCAACACCTCGATACATACACACATCTCTCTCTCTCTTGCCTCTCTGGTACGTCCATCCGTTTGTCTTAATTCCGGGTACTCGTTCTGCGTACACCTACATGTATTATGTTCTCTCCTCACTGTTCATGCACGTGTGTTGTACGGGGTGGTGCAACCACCATGCACAGGGCGAGGTTTATTATTGCACCAGCAGTGTGTATCTCCGATCGAGCAAGAGATGCTCTCTCTCTCTCTCTCTCTCTCTTGTTCTCCAGCTCTTCCATTGAGCGCTCAATAAGCGCTTCGATGAAGCGTTCGGTTTATTACTATCGAGAGTTACCCGTAGGTGTTTCGATGCAATGGGTAACGCTTCGGAGAAATCTACGCTTGAGATGATACGTGTTACGGGGTGTGAGCCTTTTGTTTTGGTTGTTGGTTCTTTTCTTTTTTCAATACGAGCATGTGTGTCTGTGTGTGTGTGTGTGTGTTCTTTGGTTGGAAAAATAATAACAGGATCGGGGACAATGCGTCTCGCGATGAGACAAGAGTGTGTACACGGGAGTAAAGAACGAGTAAAAAAAAAATTGAAAAAAAAAAAAAAAACGTAAATGATCGCGGTGGTTCCGTTGAATTTTTTTTTAATGAGTTCGCAGCGCGACGGCTGACTGAGCGTTTTGTGTTGTTGGTGTGCATGTGTAATAGTTGGGAGCGTTTGTTTCCGTCGATTTTTTATTTCACTGGAAAATTAATTGAAAGTCATACGTGTGTGTGTTTTTTGACGCAATGATTTGGGGTTTTTTTTTCGTTTACATCCTAAAATTTTTAAGAGCGAAGCGTGAAATACATGAAATCGATACCGTGTCCGAAAATGGAAAGTGTACAGCTGAGCGTACGCGTATATTTAAACTAAACAAAGAAAATCAAGGAACAATTTTTTTTTTCGGGGCTCCCTCGTCGGTAAATCGCATTTTCATCATTCGCAAATGCGATGCGTTACGCTTCGCGGCGATCGGGGTCTCGCGGCGTTTTACAAGCGCGAGCGCGCGCGATTTTTGATTAATGGTTCCGTCGACCGCAGGCTCGAGTCAGCAAATAAAAATCATCGATTCGGGAACATCGTGTACGACGACGTGATTTATGCTTTTTCAAGGCCAAAGGGCTGCTGCACAAAGGAAAAAACGGGCTTTCGCGCAAGTGTGTGTATACGTCCAATCAATTTTTTTCAGTTTGTGTTTTTTGTGTAAATTTATTGACTTTTTCGTTATTTTGGTCTTACCCAGAGTTTTTAGTTTTTGGTTTTTTTTTTTTTAATAGTTTGCTACGAGTTGATACGAACAGCGATAGAAATATGATTTCGTGTCAATATTTAATGAGTAGCCAAATTAGAGATGTTGGTCTGAAATTTTGATATTCATACTTGAATCTAAGAAAATGACATTGATGTTTTCCCTAAAAAGCAAACTGCAGTAGTTTTTAGGCTCATAAAATTATTTTTTTCCCTTCGTAATAGTGAGTATTAGTGTCAGGTTACTTTCTCTGTTGCCTGTGCGTGGGAAACGCCGCATGTATTTTTATATGAATTTAATAAACCATTCGACACGGGGGTGATTCGCATTAGGGTCGGTGACACGAGAAGACTGTTTCTGGGATTAGCTGACACTTTTTTCCACTTTTTTACGCTCCTTTCTACCACGGGGATTTGAAAACAAAAAAAAAAAAAAAAAAAACAACCCAGGAGCTACAAGGGACAAAAAACCTTAAAATACGGACGGGTAGCGTTGCAGCGCCATAGGAGAGATAGAGTTCGTGGCATCAGCCGTTGATTTTCGGTCGCGTCATTAGTCAATGTCGGGCCGACCCTGTCACCGCTCCTGTCGCTCAGCCGCCGCGAAGAATCAAGCGGGGGGAAAGAAACGTGGAGGAGATAAAAGAGAGAGGGAGATCCCTTGGTTCAAAAATCACCAACGATTTGTGGAATGCTCAAACCCTCTACTGTCCCTTTTTCTCTCTCCCCCCCCCCCCTGATGGCGTCGCAAAACCCCTACGATGCGTGTATTGTATATGAGCTACATGCGAGTTTCCTTGTTCACAGCTTTCCATGTTTATAATGTCAATCAACTATTTTCAGTTTTTTAATTTTTTTAAAATCTCAATCTACTTTGTTTGAATAACGCAACGGTTGAAGTTTTAGCTTAAAATTTAGAGAGTTGCAGAATACTTGTATGTAATCGAGATAGTTATTACCAAGAGGATCTTACAAATGAAATAAAAGGTAGGTCTTTTTCATTTTTGTTAATATTTTAAAGTTTGATCACAGTATTATGAACCTACAGTCATATGCTATTGATGGTATACTGATTTTTAGGGGTTTATGCAAGGGGCTCTGTACTCTCTTAATCAAAGAAAAATATTGGAAAAGTCTTAAAATCGATTGTGGCAACGTACATTCTTTGAAAGCCTCTGAAAGTTTACGAAATATTTTTAAAGCTGAAAGATTTCAAGATCATTTAAGACTTTCAAAACTTAAAGTCTCCCAAAGTCTTTTAAAGGAATCACTTTGTGGTACGTATAGTTGTCAAAGTTGGTGTCACCATTGGAGTACTATTACTATCAGTATGAATTATAAAATTACTTGCCATTGTTGCTAAAATTTAAAAAATAGCTATAGGTCTTCCACTGTTTTAGGATTGTTAAGAACAATTGCAAATATTGTATAGGAGCAAGATTTTTCGAGTTAAGGCCAAAAAATAACAAATAAGACTTTACAAAGTATCTTGTCTCATTGCGTTTAGTGACAGCCTTAGTAAATAGGTATGCATATAAAAACGTCGTAACAGGTGGTTTTTATAATCTCGAATATACTCCAGATATCCAATAGAGATACTTTGAATGGTCAAGCAATAATTTATTGAAGCAGTTAAACTTTTTTATTTTATGGCCATTTACTCCTGAAAGAATGTTTTCAATTTCAAGAGATGTCTTAGTCTAGCTCTTCTTTTCATCATATTCCCTCAGACAAAATATTGTTACAAAAAATCCCGATGAAAAATTTTTATGCTCTTGGCAAGATGATTAGTGCTTCCATTCTGGGAAAGACGTATATTATGTGAAAACGATCTGTTGAAAAATTACAAAAACACAATATGTTTTCATAATTGCAGAATATATGAGATAATAACTTTTATCATTTACTCTATGACTGTATTTTTGAGTCCGATAAATAGTTTGATTTCGATGTTGCTTTACAAATAATTGCAGGTATTTAGGTCAGTGAAGCCAAAAATATGTATTTAGAATAATAGACGAATCGGGAATACCTAGGACCTTGTGACTTAGTACAAGAGCTTTTTTAAGTAACCTTTGGTGTATAAAAGCTATGTATAGCCTTTAATAATAATAAAATTATTATTAAAATCAAACTGACATTTTTAACGTACTGAAAGTGTCTACTCTGAAAAAAAAGGAGAAAATCGATCAAATTCCTTTTTTCCACAGATCTAAGGTCCTGAGAGATACAAATAAATTCACCACACGCACGATGCGTAATTCAAAGCCAAACTTTTCCTAACCATTCTCCCTTATCTCTTTGGTAAAAAAAGCGCTTTTCTTCTTCACACTAAACTAGATTCCCATGATCTCATTTTAAAATCCCATCTTATCCAAGTAATTTACAATTCAAGCTTTCTGTCCCCTCTCGTTTTTTTCTCCCCCAGACCAACAACAAGCGAAAAAATCTGTCCAGTCATCCTTTTAAAAGCTAATCCCTGGCCTGCTACTTAAGCCCAGTACCCCTCTCTCGTAGCATTGGTGTCTTGAAAAAAAAAAAAAAAAAAAAAAATCAGATTCCCCGTCCACCCAAAATAAAACCGATCATTAACTACAGCCGGAGATTGACGGGTGCTGTCAAGACTCACCACGCCAGTCACGTTGACCTCTTGCGTCGCGCAACAAACAGCACCCCGACAATCCCCACCCTCGCGTGTGTCACTACCGAAATGTTTAACCAGTTGAATGCACGGTGGCACGTGTGACTTTTCCCCTGTTGGATATATACTCTTTTTTTTTTCCCCCTCCTTTTTCACTCAATTTCCCTCTTTTCCAGCTTTTGATTTTATCTCTCGTTTTTTTCTAGTCATTCTCTCGTGTGTAGCTGCATTCGGCTCTTCGCACTGGAAACACAGCAGTGCAGTAATACATCATAGCTTGCATTTTGAGGCAAGCCAAGTCGACGACAGCTTGTCAAAATATAATTAGGCGTACGATCGAATAATTGATGATAATTTATATAAAAAAAATGAAATAAAATATAAAATGGGGGGTAGGCGTGCACCCCATTGCCCGGTGAATGTGTGACAAACACAAGACTCTACGTTAGAAAAAGGAGATTTCACCCTACCGGACATCTATAACAAGCGACAGACGTTAGTTCTGGTCGGAAAACAGACAGCTGAGAAGGGCGGTCCACACGGCGACGATTAGCTATCATATGTTGGTTCCACCAACCACAATCACGCGTAGCAAATGTTTGTCGAAAGTGCCTTTCATGACGCGCTTTTCCAACTACAGTGACTCTCATGATGGATGACAGCGACTCGCATCTCACGATCACGTGCAGCAATCATCAGCTGCACCGCCCGAATCGTTGAGGCTGAGGTTTACGCCAACGTTGGGCCATTCCCAGCTTGAATCCTCCGCTCCTCTTCCCTGCAAATCCGTACAGTCTCGTTTTTTTTTTTTCCTTTTTAATACCTAAATTAATTCGAGCCATTTGTCAGAGCGAGGGTGGACTATAAAATTAATTTTTCAAAACTCGAGCCTAACTTACACGTACCTCCAAGTATGTTTTGTGCAAAAAAAACAGCGCTTGCTGTACACGTACACTCGCCCGTGCGAAAGACGTTCGTTACAAGCTTTAACCGAGATTAATCCACATTACAGAAATGAAAAACAAAAAAAAAAAAAAAAAAAAACACAACAGCACACCACTGTAATTTCACGTTTTTAAAAGCCCGATAAATTTATCTCCCCGGGATTGCGCAGGCTCTCCGTCTTTTTTCATTAACCCGCAGCGAGGAAGGAATTAAGTGAGCGCGTGTCTCGAGAGATTCGCCACAGCAAACAACTTATTTACATAAAAAAAGCGGACTCAAAGTGCAGGTATACGTATACAAATGTCGGCTACTCTCCTTCTTCCTCATCCCTGTACCGATGGAAAAGAAGAAAAAAAACAAAAAAAAAAAAAACCAAAAATAGTAGGAGCGTCTAAGGAACAGAGAGGAAGCCCAATAGCCCCGGGGTAGGAGTACAAAGGCTTTGGCGGATTTAATGATTCGTGTAATGAAACTCGTTGCGCGGGCATACACATACATACATTTAATTGAAAAATGAAATTGCATAAATCATTACTGTCCGAGGATAATAAGCAGCCTTCCTTTATCGTCTTACCCGCGGGACGGAGGAGCAACAACAAGAGTGTGTATACAGGAGATGGAGCAAAAACCCTCCGCGTACATAGCTTCCACACTCGCGTCTCGTATACAAAGGCACGACGTGGGTTTGATGATAAAACAACTCGAGGCAACGAATCGCTCAAAGCTGCCCGAGCACCTCCGTATTAGGGGCGCTTCCTGCCCTCTCGGTCTCCTTCCTCCTGCCCCGATACGTCATAAATCTCGAACGCCCATATCTCCCTCCCGCCCTTAGCTTTCTTCTCCAAATTACTCGCGCTCCGTACTTTTTCCATACATCCGCTTTCATAAATCCCGAGCGCACGACAAATCCCTCATTCTCTCTCTCTCCGGTGTAAGCTCGCGCGAGGAACGATTCGCGGGAATATAAGCTCGGCTATTCGTCTCGAGCGATTCGCGAGCTCAAAGTGTGGGGAATGAAGATTAAAAAAAAAATAAATACACCGACCCTATGCTTGCGCGAAAATTAGTGTGTTGGTACCTGCAGGTATACAAGCGGAATAGAAGGAAAATATAACTGGGGAGGAGAGGGACGCTTAATATCCGCCGTGGTGGAAACAACCACCTGCGACCCCTTGTGTTATAGCTGCCGAAAAGTTATCGCGCCCAGACGGGGCCTCTTATCTTGGCGGTGTATTCTTTCGGAGGAACAGGACACGCGCTTGGGATTACTCTAACTGCTCTTGGCCAAACCTGTTTCTTCGTTGTTACTGTCGCTACTATAAATACACGTACTGGCATTCTCAGGGAAATCTAGCTTTGGACTTGAGACTTTTTCTTGCTTGCGTTTTCCATATGTATTGTGTGTCATTCATGTTTGAAAAAGTATACGTGAACTGATTGACGATGAAAACTGGGGTTATATATGCATCTTAACTTGTGTGGAGTATAAAGAGTAATGGTATTATCTATAAAGTACTAGAGTGGTGTAAAAGCTTCTTCATTCAATTACTTTGTGTAAATTTTTTCATATAGTTTATAATATTTAATTTGTCTTAAGAAAAGTATATGAGGTGTCGAAATGATAATGGAACTTTGTACAGTATTGTATGACAGAAATAATCATCGATTCATTTGGTACATTCACGGGCTGAAAGCCTATTAAGCGAAATTGACGCACACGGCAAGATAGAGATCGAGGCTTTTGGCCCCACGTGTCAGGGTTTACATAACCCAAATAAACTCGACGGATTTATTGTTCCAACTTTGGGGCGTGAAGCGTTTGAGACATGCAAAAAGCAGATTAACAGGCACACATTTATTTACCTAAACATTTTACGTAAGGAGGAATATTTTATGTAATTGTATATTATACTGAGATATAATGCAATTTGTTTATCATTAAAAAGTTTGATTTCATTAACAACAGATCGTTGTAATGAGTACCTCTTACTTGTTTGTATGCACTACTGTGTGTTGTATTTCGTTGTCTCTTTATCGGTACACCAAGACTGGAACGGTCCGATTGTTATCAATGATTAAAAAAGGTTATCAATATGCATCTCTCAATGGAATCATAAAAAATACATTCATAGAAAATTATTTTTTCATCTTTCACAAGTAAACTGCCATCAAGTTAGTTAGAGAGTCTAAGAAAATTAAATACCAAAGTAACAAGGTGAGAGCCTTATACTAGTAAATTGATTTTTAGGATGTACTCCATATAAATGAGTGAATAAAGACATACCTCGTCTTACGTATATACACACGTACCCGTACTTAGACTGCGAGAGAGAGAGAGAAGGAGGTAGAGAACAAGCAGAGACAAAAAGTGAAGGGTCCCTAACTCCAAGCTATTTAAGTATTAATGCGGGAGCTTCGGTAATGGAGGTACACAGCGAGGGAAGGGAGATTTGGTGAGGCGCCAGATATAATGTAAGGAACAGCCGCATCCTTCACGTTTCAAAGCCAAGAGGGATAAAACGTGTGTAACGGCGCAGTGGTTCTGCTGCAGGAGCCAAAGTGGACGAGCTCCAGAAGAGGCATTTCTCCGCTCCCTTACATGGCACGGTGGCGAGGTCCCAGCCACTGTCGAGTTTTGAACGGCATCGAGTTAAAAGTCCCCCGTTAGCTTAAGCTGGGTGACAATTTACGTCCTGTGTGCTCCGTTGGCCCCGATTCGAGGAGATTAATGTTGGCATGTTGTTCATAGCATGGTTGTAATGCACGTTTACATCGACATTTTGGAACAGACTTAAGATGATGCGAAACTGAACTTGAACTACTTCGTTACTATGGAAATTACTCAAAATGGTCAAAAATAAACGATCAAACCTGAGCTGATAGGACATTATTGCAAAAACTTTAGGAATTTTAAAGCCCCAATGAATTGCAGGCTGTACATTATAAATTCGTACATTATATCTTCTTCGTGTTGGAATCATAGCTATGTTTCACAGTTCTTGTATTACGGAGAAAGTAGAGTCTTAAAATCTAAAATAACCATAAAATGTATACAAAGGATGTCTGATAAGAGAAATGATTTTTCGTTTCAAAAAATTCTAAAGTATTCTGCAATACTCCAGTAAAGTCAAAAGATCGATAAATGTTGTAGAAAGAATTTTTAATTTTGATTCTTCATAATATATATTCATGTAAGGTCAACAGTTTCGTTTAATTGTCTACATGTTCAGTTTATCAAGTTTTTGATACTGCATTTAATACTTTGCTGTAGAGCTCCAATTCTTTGACTATGTAATAGGATTAGACTAATTTTTTTAATTATCTTTAGAGTCCCTTATGAGATTCAAGATATTTGTTGGTCTTATGAGAAATAATGTATGTCGTGTACAGCTCCGATCACTTGGAAATCAAGCTACTAATTAAAAAAGTATTAAAATGTCATTCAAGACTTTTGTAATTTGAAATTAATACCTGTATAAAAATAAACAGTTAGCTCGTCTCAATTACAGAAATCAAATGGTGGCTCATTGTCGCGTTTGCCTCCGGACAATCATGCGCCGTTAGCAAAAACAATGTGACATCGTATACAAATGGCGTCGCAGAGGGAGCCGAGAGAAGCGTGTGAAACGCTCACGTGCAACAATTGATTTCGACCTCACGACACAGAAAGACAGAGATCGGCGCACGGGTGGCGATAAAGTTTCATAGTACACGTATATATATGTACATCCGCACCCTCAAGTCAGCGTGAATTCTCGCATTTGCGATTAGCTAATCGTTTATTGAGCGACAAGCCGTTCATTTCACAGCAGCGAGCTTGTATCTCTATTTTGTCCCCACTCGTGCCTCACTTTGTGTACATAAATTGCGCACGACTATCGTGACACGGCTAATGTCACCGAAGAAACGCTCCTTGCACAATAAATAGGCACCCGAATTAGCCGGACAAATGCTTAGCAATCATATTAATAACACGGAAGGGGGGAGGACCACTGTTCTCCATTTAAAATCTCATCTGGAGCCATTTCCACAAAACCCATTGAAACGCAAACGTCGGCGGATGAAGCACAATCCCTCCCAATGCACAATGGTGGCGCTACCTCGGCGTACCTAATTACGAGCATTTATATTATCCGCCGAGCAAAAAGCTCCCGGCTCTCGAGAACGGGCATGGAAAATCCAGAGAGATAAGAGATCTCCCTTTTGGTTGAATCGGCGTTTGTTAATTCACGATCGGTAGCCCTCCCCTCTCTCGCTCGATTGTTCGTTTATACGAAATAATGCAATCCACACTCCCTGGCGGGTACATACGTAAGAGCGAGGGCGCCAATAATCGACAATCGCCGCGGACGATATATCGCGCATCACGCCCAGCGTGAACGTAATCTCTCCCGCTCCGCCTACTTTTTTTTTTTCTTTCTTTCTTGCTTTCACCGAGGGAGTCGAGCTGAGAGTTGGTGCATAATGTGGAAGAGGATCGATGGTACAATACAAGCAGGGGAGTATACTGATTGAAAATTGTGGGCGAGGTAATAGGTGTGCGCGTTGTTGTACACGCGGTGAGAGTTATTGGACCGATGATACATACGTTACTTGTGAGCTGTATCGCTACTAGAAAGAAATTCAACTGGATGTATGGAGTACCATCTATACTGGATCTAAGTTATTTTTTTGTTTATAAATGTAAGCCTATAAATCAAAAGACATGGGTTCAGTTGATCAATACATTCCATACACGTGGCAAAACGTTGATTTTTTGTAAATGTAGTGACGGCTAGTCGTGAAATTACATAGAATCCATGGCCAAAGATGTTTCACCAGTTTTGAGTAATACTATTCCTAAGAAGTATATGCAGTGAACGATGGGTACAATATCCTTTATGAGCATGGAGAATTATTTCTTTTTGTTTTTGAGACATAGGTAAACTCGAAAACCCAGTCGCATAAAAAAAAGCAACCAAAGAGAAACGAAGTGATGCCTCACCCATCTGCAACCTCCTCCTCCTCCCAACTCTCTCTTTCTCCCTTTTTCTTTTGCAATTGTGCAACGATCCTTCCGACGACGCCAGGGCGGCAGCTCGACCTGATTCCCATAAGAAGTTCGTGCCGCATAAGCCCTCCACGAGAAAGAGAGAGCGAGGAATATACGAATGCACACGTGCACACGTAAAATAGGAGAGCATCCGGAGGGTCATACTCTCGTGACGGGACTTTGCACACGCTCCTCTACTGCTACAGCACCGGCTGCTCCTCCTTTACCTTCTCTCTATTAAGGCACGTATCTATAGACAATCGGAGTCTCGGTCGCGAAGTGCGATCGGTCACGATCGCACCGACTTTTGTGTATTGGTGCCTATCATGTACGTACACTTTTAGTGCTTCTGTGATAGTGGAATGTAATAAAAGGCACTGTCAAAGCATTAAAAGGCTTTTTTCGTTCAGTAAGTAAGTCATTATTTGAGAGAATATATTCCATACCGAATGTCATTTCTTAGACATATCTCAGGAATTAAGGGATGATGTAAAATGAAGTTTGGATGACCAGGATTAGCGATAAATTTCGAGTGGACCATTAATTTGTCACTTGTAACTGATACAAATATAAAAAAAATTAATCATCTCTTGAATTCCATGGTAGACATCCTCAGGAGTCTTACAACTATTTACAGTTAATTCAGAAAGACCTTAAACATACTAGTAGTTGGTAGATGTTTACGATTAAAGTCTCCCTTTTCATCGCAAAGCTAATCAAACTTTATCCACCAATCATTGACTTTAGAATCATCAAAATTCACTCCACGAGAAGTCCTTAAAATCCTTGGAATGACTTTGAAATTATTAATTTGACTTAAAATTTGTTAGAATATTGAGTGTGATTAAATCAATGAATAACTCTTCACAAGACGTACAAAAACAATTCGATAATTTCTTGTTTTAAATGGTTTTTCATGTTTGGATCGTGAAATAGTCCTTTGACTACGCGACTTAGCCCAAATGACACTTTGTTTTTGCTTCTGTTTAACTTTACTTCAAAAACCTGTGCTGGTCGTCCCGATAACATCGTCATTATTCGTAATAAATTACTTTCAACCAGGCCCTCTAACGTTTATCATCGTAGCTAGGAAAAAAAACCTGTAATTGGAAGGTGCTACTTACATTTAATTTGTTACATCAGCCAGAAGGTAATCGCTACGAATTCTTGCTTCCAAGATCGTATCCATCGCTCCCGAGCAGTTGTAGTCCGTCATTCACCGATTCCGTGGGTAATAATCCATGCACAGCGATTGTCTGGGCGCGCGTACACAGCCCATTTCCCCATCAGGTCGCGTGACGCGTTCCACTTCTTCGGCTCTCCCTCCCTCATCACGCCAGCCGGCTAATGTTTTTAGGGTTTCCCTGGGTGCACTCGATAATGCCGGCGTTCTCGGGGATGCGCAGCGGTGCGTGAAAAAAAGCGAGACGCAGGAGATTACGTTGCCGAGCCGATCGGCTATACGGTGTTACTTCGCGCGGCGATCTGATTCCGGGCAGGGGTGGGGGAGTCATCAGAGCCGGGCGGGGACTCGCTTCGATGAGATAACGCACGTGGCGTGTCCTGGGCTTTTTTTCCTTTGACAGCGCCGGAAATTCATGTCGGCCTGTGCGAGTCCTTCCTTTAATTGAATTCAGACCGGATGGGAAGAACACCGTGGTCGTGGTGGATGGACGCTTTTTGTAAACCGTTCGCTCAAAGTTTTTATCCCGTGGAAAGTTTCTTCAAAGTCAAATCATTCGCGCACGACACGTTGTAATGGCAAATTTTGTGATTGAAAAACCCTCATGGATTGGCACATCTTTTTGGTTGTCTTGTGTCTCTTATGTTTCGATGCTTTTGCTGTGTTTTTACCACCAATACATGCAAATTCATTAAAAGTGTCCTTTTGACATTTTTCACAAACGTCCTATTCAAGTATCTGAATATAATTTTTTAATTGATTTTGTTTTAATTTCAGTTATTGCAATAATTGAAAAATAGTTGTGGCTCATATTGTTTCAGCGAGAGATCAAAATTGATGCAATTATTTATTTGATTCCTGCTTTTTCCTATGTATGCATACTGCCATATAAATATATCGAGCTAAATACAAATTTCAGTACGTGAATGTTGAATTTACTTGGTACGGAGTTGATTATGTAAATCCATATGTCCTTGTTTTACTGCTATAGGTCTATTTCAAATAAAATTTTAATTTATATACAATAATCAATTAAAACAATGGTGTATCTGAGCATGACATTTCATTAAAGTTGCAATTACATGTATGGATCACGGTCCAATATTTCGGTGCTTTTCCCGCACCCTCATCAGGGATAATTAACTACGATTGCAAGTACGCACAAAATGCCATATGGGCCGCCAACCACTCAGTTACTACACATGGTGTATTTCGTAATAAAATGTTAAAAATTATAAAATATTGCTCAAAACAGGCAATCATTAAGAACTAAATAGAGGACTTTTTTTAATGAATATTGCAGTCATAATATGCTTTACAAGTATGTAAACTGACTTTTGATTACAATAAAGTTACTTCTAAATAATCATGCCACTGTTATTAAAGCATTGTGCATCAAGATACAACATCTGATTGTTCAAACATGTTCTTGTTAGTCTCAGGTCTTCCCGTTTATTGTAATTGACCAATCTCAAACGCAATGAATTACACTGATAAGCAGGTAGCTATTTTTATACCTTTTATCAGATAATTCACTGTTTGAACAGTAGGTCCATGTAACGAACTGCGTATTTTCACGATAAATTTCCACACCGAAAAACCAAATCAAACGGCTCCCGTTGAAGACCAAACCAATCAAAAAATAGCCTGGAAAAATAATCTGCACGTAATCACGTTAGCCCCAAGCGACCCATATTCGATATTTAGCAGTAAACGGGGCACCTGAAAATTACTTTCAATCCCGCGCTTCGCACGAACTCGTATTTTTGCAAAGTAAAATTAAAGCATTGCATAACGAGCGCCCGGGCGCAGCACAGGAGGAGGCGCGATAATATCGCTCGCCCGGCTGAAACTCGATCAACACCACCTCGTGTACCTTTTTCATGCACTTTCGTGTTATTTAATACGTTCCTGACGCCACCACCGCTCGCGAATCTTTCGGTCCTCTCCTCTCCCCAGGGGGTATACGTGTGGATAATGAAACTCCCAGACGGCCGGCCGAGTTCCACTTTATGCAATCCACCTCTCGTGTATTAGGAATTAGGATTATCGAGTTGCACAAGCCGCGCAGTTTCATCGTCAAACGATTGCGGACGATGATGGGATGTTGCGTCGGGTGCGTGGATGGAATATATATATATACATACGGTAGAGAGGAATATTAATTCGGAGCTGATTTCGCGCGAGATCGGTTGCACCGTGTGACCTGAAGGTGTATTAATCAGACTCTTAGCGTCTGCTAATTCCTTTCAACGACTCCACGCGTTACATAGCCACGTGACTAAAGCAAAAGATCGACTGGGTTTCCTCATCGGAAACTGTACGCTCGTGGAAACGAGAGCCAAGCTTTTTTTTTCGTTTTTTTAATTTTTTACGAGGAGCGAAAATATCATGCCTGCATACCCGTGCTTACTGAGATATTCCGAGTCAATACACGGACTCTCTTTCCGCGCGTGAGACGAAAAATGTTTCTCACAGTCGGTTCGACAATTGTATAATACCGACAGTAGAGCCGATTTTTCTTTCTTTCACCGAGACAATCGCGATTGGTATAATTAATTAATTTATACACAATGAGAGACACGAACGAGCCTTAGGCTTGATTAATGCAGGAAAACGATATTTAGTGGCGCATTAGCGGTGCTTACGAGTCGTCCTTTTTCACATAGCATTGAGGCGTAACTTTTTTTATTATTATTCAACGTAAATATACATACGTATACAATACATGTAAAAAACATTAGCTTCGGGCGTCACGACAAGTGTCGCAATGATTCTTCGAGTGTATACGGTAACGACTAAATAATGAATGTCGAAACGGCGCGCAATTTGAATTTACCGCGAAATTTCGCGAGGGAGAAAAGCGTTGTAAGATCCGCGCGCGTGAAAGGCATTACGCGCGTTTGGGTTTTATTGTGTGTGTACGAGCGCCGCCTCTGCTCGTGGCGCGTTTAATAGCGAAAGATCGAATCGATGAATTATTCGCGGTAAATGGTGGGCGAAAATGTGTGTGTGTTTGCGCGCAAAACAACTGCATCTGCAGTGTAACGCGCCTTTTGGAGGGAGTACAACCGAAAAAGAAAAATCCAACGAGACAAGATTTTGGCGCGCGAACAACACGGTGTTGTTCGCTGTATAGCGGTCGTGTGTGCGCATTTGAATTTCGCGCGGCCATGGAAATTATAAATTACGACGGCGAGCGGATAAAGGGTCATAAATCATGCACGTAACGCGGCTTTCTGGAAATCACATGTATACCTGCCTCGTGAGTGTAAATACTCGTGCGCTGTGTAATAAATATGATGGTGGTTATGGGCAAGCGCGCGAAATGGTAATGGCTCGGTGTGACGGTAATTGCGAAACTTTTAGCTGTGGCGATGCTAATTTGACGAAAGATGCGTATACAACAATAGAAATCACTGCGTTTGCGCAAACTCGGTCGAATGATCGAGCGCGAGGATGAGTGTTTGGATTTATTTATTTTCATGTTTCGTCTCTTAATGACAATAATGATGTGCCAGCGATGTGAAATCTGCTTTCGGTAACAAAGCTTTTTGCAAAAAAAAAAACAGACATAAAAAAGGATACGATCAATCGTTGCGAAATTCGTAGTCCCTGAGAAAATTATATGGAACTGATTAATAATTACAGACTGGTTGCTTACAGACAGAGAGCTTTTACAGGAATGTTGTAGCAAAATGAAAATTTTCTTACATAACTTTGACAGTTAGATAAAAAATATTTTTTAAATTAAAGCACGTATTATTTTTTGATTGTAATTAAAATGTTATAGTACAGTATTTAATCCTAGTAGGTTTAAGAAACGATGAATAACGAGTAATTGAAATACAATTATATTAATGCATTTCTTTAGCATGGACTAAAAAAAAAATTACACATGTATGCTAACTGGATAATGAAGTGTACTTCTTTTTAATTTTAGACATATTTTGTAATATTTCAACTGTACTTTAAAATAAGATAGTGCCTTTTTTTAACTAAAAATCGAGGTAGTATCCTTTTAAAATACCTTCTTCTTTATAATTGTAAAAATATTTTTTCAACGTTTGCCGATTTCTGTAGGACGTTCAATTCAACAGACTATGATTTTCATTAGTGAAATGGTTGAATTAATTTTGAGATACTTTGAGCCATTTTTAAATTGATTTTTCATGTTTAATGAATAAGAGACTAACAATAACATTGTACCATGCAATCAGATTTGTCATTTGCGATACTTTGCACGGACTAAAATACTGTACCATGTTATGTGTTATAATTGATAGTATATTTAAAAAAAAAATAAAGCGTATAAGTTTCACTCGATATAGATTATAAATGTCCTCTTTGGGCATTGTTAGCAGCAAAAACGAAAAAGAGGAGCCTAGGGCGTTTGTTCATCACCTCAGCAGTAGCCACACGAACGACAAATGAAAACATAGTATTGTGCAGAGTTCGCTAATGAATTAACGCGCATCTATACGCAACACGGGCGTCGAGAGGCCGTCAATGAAAAGAAATGGACTGCACTAGCTGAGACCCCGTATTTACGGCTAACGACCAATGTCCATTTATTCCCTTCTCCTCCGCACCATATGTATATACTATGTGTGTTGCTCGTAAATACGTGTACAGGTGGTGGTGGTGGTGGTCAGCACAAGGGAGGCCGAAAACAGCGAGTCCCTAGTGAAATTAGAGCGAAATGGTGTCGGGTTTTATTGATGCCCAGTGATTAGTGATATTTGTCAGAAGTCTTGATGCTCAAGCTGGGATTGCCGTTGTGTCTTTCTCTGAATGAAGAGATTCAGAAAATAAGGATGAATCATGGCTGTGCCATCACTATCTTAGCTCTTTTTTCTGAGCTACTTATCAAATTGAAAAAAGAAATCTTTGATCTGACTAAAGTGAAACAATAGTCCTAGGTATCCTAACTTTTCATGTCGCTTTATAAAATTGACAGAAGTTGGTTGTTCAATTTTTATCCACGCCATCGTGCCATTTTAAAAATATACTAAAGTTGTTCTGCATAACTTTTTTTGTATTTTATATTCCAAATACATCACTTTCATGGAAATGTTTTTTTTTTCAAGATTAAATTGTGACAACCAAATAATTGTCTAAAAAATATTTTTTTTATCACCAGAAATATTTCATTCTTTTGCATCTTCATCTTAAATTGAAGATGAAACTACTATTCGTTATAAGATCTCGTAACAAGAGGCAAAAGAATTTTTCTTAGCACGTGTTGTTGACATTATTCATTTATTTCTGTAGACAACGATGCGTATTCGGACCAGCTAAAAAAACGAGGAAAAAAACAGGGTGAGAAGTTTTAGGTGACGGCCAGAGTAAAAGGGAGGAGGAGGAGGAGGAAAAAATAATACCAAAAAACAAGCAGCCAAATTAAAAACTTCTGAATTAATTTCCCACACTTGGGCTTTTACCTCCTGGCGACTGTAGCTGCTGTTATTATTATTACACCACCATAATCATACTGAGTAGATTTTTTTTTTTTTTAAGTTTGCTTTTTTGTTTCTCTTGTACTCGGAAATTCAGACGATGATGTCGGGGATGTGTACAGAATAAGTATGCTTACAGTTAGCTTGGTTGAATGTTCATACGTGTAACTGATCGTCACATACGATTGAGTCAACTTTTTTTAGGCCCTTGATGTTCTTTAGATTATTCAATAAAAGTTCTTCAACTAAGTAAAAAAAAAAGCTGATTTGTTTGAATTACCCCTTGATTTCAAATTCAAAAAATATTAAAAATTGATCATTGAAACTTAACTATGTATTTTACCGTTTTACTTTACATAAAAATTAATCCCTAATGAAATAGTTGACAAAATAAAAGAACGATTTTTAGTAACATTTTAGGAGTTTCATGGTAAAGTTTTTTCCTTTATCGTGTGATGAGAAATCGTTTTACCCTTGAACGAAAAGGGAGTAACACTCATCACTATTTAATACAAGAATTTGTTGATAACAATCTTCGTAGATTCTAGAATTAGTAGAATAGTGAATACACATCTTAAGGGTCCTAATCATATGTACTCACAAATTTTCACTATAATTTTTTCTAATAAAGGTAGGTAACATCACCAAAGCGAAAGGAATAAAATTATCAATCATAAATTAGCAATATGTGATTGACAATTATTTCTATACGCTGCGAAAAAAACTCTATCTGTACCATTTCGTCAATATAGTTACGATTGTACATACTATTAAACGTATCATTTATTGAAAGAAGCCCTGTTAACATGCGTGAATGGCCAATGCAATACACGCAAAACGATATACCTACAGCTGTTTGTCATTGAAAATTAAAATCGAAACTTATATGCACCTGCATGCTTACCACGTCTATAATACATCGTGGTCAAGTTTCGGTAATAACACCACTGGTAGTGCAAAAGTAAGAAAGTATTTAAAGTATAATCACAATTTTTAAAAGAAAAGTTACAAATAATCCATACTTTTTGGGCAAAAACTACTTCTATTCTGTCGATAATTTCAACACTACTTTTACTGTCATTATATGGATGAAATGCCCATGGTCATAGTGATTTTTATAATTAAATTGTAATCAGTTTTTTTCAGTGCATAAGTAAAAGGAAACATTACAAGTATAGACAGAATTGTTACACCAAACTTTTGTCATCAAAATTGTAATTGGAAAACTTGTTTCATTTAAAATTCCGTCTATTCTAAATACTAGTGCTATTTAGGCGAAAGAATCGCGTAAAAATCTATGCGTGACTACATTTCTATCATTTGCACTATATATTTTACAGTAGTAAGCTGCTTGCATGATGAAAAAAAAAAAAAAAAAAAAAAAAAAAAAATCGTCAGTTGACCGTCGTCAATCGCGTTAGCCACGCTGGATTAAGCTAGATTTCAATAAGCGGGGGCAGGCCAGCTCTGGTCAAAAGGGATAGGAGGGTAGGGTCAGGGTGTACAGAGAACGCGCTTGTTCAAGCAATGGGGGAGCAATATATATTTGAAGTTAACACTCGACTGTCCAAGTCCCGTTCTAATGGCCTATACCTACAGCAACTGCACGCGTATGTGACTGTTTGTACGCGAACAGACCGTAGGGAGTCTAATCTTTGTATTAAGGGGCCTGGTGCATCGTACGTACAAATAGTGCTGAGTATGAAATTTGGAGAAGAGAAAAAAGTGAAACTAGGGAACGGGCGAGCCACGGGACAGAAAGTAGGGCATTGCGGTCAGGCGTGTGCACATGGCTCTGTTTGCCTCTTCGGGGATCGCGAATCATAGGAGTTCATGAGGTCGTTGAAAAAAAAAAAAAAAACCTCTTTTAAATAGAGCAAACAAGGTGACATCGAAAGCAGTTCTCACACATAGCGCGTGACCTCGAAAATTCGTGGCACTTGCAAAGAATGGAGAGAATATAACATACGAGAAGGTGTATAAGTGTGTTACGGTTGTGCCTGAACTTCGAAACTTTTTTGTTTTTGGGGTTGAATCGCTTGGCTGACACTTTGTTGTTGACACTATTGGTAGAAAGGGACTTTGAGCCTGACCTAGTTACGATCTGATGGTTATCGATGAAGTTTTTTGTATATGTGTTTTTCTTCTTTGCTTCTTACAAGCATTTCCTTATAGTTGGTCTGATCATAAGAGTCTACTATAAGACAATTAAATTGAAATTGCTTTTTTCTTTGCATGTTTTTAAAGATACACCAAGTCTTTAAGAGCCTCTAAAAGTTTACGACAGGTTTTGAAGGTCTACTCAAGATTTCAAAGAGATTCAAGACCTTTGATGACTTTTAAGTTACCCAAAGTCTTTCAAAGACTAAAAAAATTATTTGAACTCTCATAATGTCTTCAAGAGACTCTTATACTTTTTACGAGACTGTGATAGTTTTCAAAGTCAACTATGATTTTTGATGACTTGAAAGCCTTTGATAGACCTTCAGAGACCTCGGAACGATTTTGGGTTACCAATATTTTTATCAAGACTTTCAAGTACGCTGCTCCTTGGAAAGGACTACGATTTTATTCTACGAATTTACTGCTAGCTTACAATTTAATTTTATGAGTAAAACATAATACACACGGCACACGGTTATACCTAAATTTTTTAGTCAAAATAAAAAATTGTTGGGTAACATTTTTAAAGTTACTATATGGTTACGTTGGCCCGTTTTTATAGAACAAATGAAGTAGTTTTTGCTAAAAGGATAGTGGTAAAACTTTGTTCCATTTATGGTCCGAAATTCAAGCCACCCTTGGACATACAAGCCGTTGTCCTAGAAAAAATCGGATCACTCTTACTGGATAAACTTTGAAAACGGATCGTTTATGCTTTGGACAGGCGTAAACAGAAGACAAAATTGTCAATTAGGTGTTTAAAATGGTTTCCCATCTTGAAAGCCCAATAAAACGATCAAAAAAATAACGGCTCGTGACACAAGTTGCAAGAACGAGGCAACCGCAAAGCAACGCGCGATCAAGAGGGAAAAAAATTTGTTCGCGAGACAAGCAGCCCGCGTCGTACGGCATAGGAGTTTGTTAATCCACTTTACGTCCACGACTCGATAAAACAGCGCGTTAAACGTCAGTGGGGGCAATAAAGTAGCGTTATTAATCGTCACCAAGCTGTGCCTTTCCTCCTCCTCCTCTTCTCGTTTCCCTTTGCCTCGAACACTATATTAACAAATAAGAGAGGGACTATTCTTTCCTCGCTCGTTCGCTCGCTATCGTCTCCGCGAGGGAGGAAGGAGGAGACGGTAAATTTTGGTGGGTGTGAAATACGAGCTTCCTAAATGTCCGCCTGGAAAACGAATCTTCTTCCGAGTGCATGTTGGGGCTCTTTACAGCCCATAAAAACCATCGCTCCGCTCTTTCGTTCGTTCCTTCTTCTTACTTTCCGTCTCTACCTCGTCCGTTGTCCGTTGCTTTGGGAGATATTCTCCATGCTTTTCACACCCGTCTCCTTGGCTTATGGGTGTATACTTTTGGTTGGGCCGCGGTTTCTTTCTGACTAGAATTTTGTTGTTTCGTTTTCTCACTTTTGCTTCCCCCTAGTGTTTTCAAGCCAAATTTTAGTTACTTCGCACAAACTTGCATTTAATTGTGTTCGACATAGTTGCAGCGCAAAATTTTGGGAATCAAGAGAATTAGTTTCAATAAAAGTGAGATTTTTTAGATGTCTGTAATTTTTTTCAAAAAATAAAAGGTGGGAACTAAATATGGTACATAAAGATCGTATGATTCATCTTGTATATTTTTCTTTCTCGACACGTCGTTCCATGAAAGCTTTTTTATGTGCTCTCTTGATGATTTATAAAAAAATTGCACCCCACGGCTAAAGGAGAAACGTTCAAGTAACATTTAACGATGCGGGGATTCGACAAGTTTTATGACGGATTATCGGGCCAAAGAAAGACGATACAGTTTTATTGGAGCGAAAGAAAAATCCAAGAGTAAAGAGCCGAACTTGGCGTGTTGTGCGTTTGCCGGACGTTGAGGCTACATCATTATAAATATATATGTTCTCCAGATTTATTTATCGGCAATAAAAATGAGATTGTTTACGAGTTGTTTTGATAAGCATTTCGTTGAAACTGAACGACTCATGAATTATTTATTTTTTCAAGAGTGAAGATGATGGACCAACGTTTGTTTATTTCAAGTCGATGTACCAATTTACATCCAAAAAAAAAATTTCAGAGTCGTCAAACAACGCAATACCTTCACACGTTTAAAAATTTTTTATATCTTCGTTAAATACTAGGCAATGTGAGTCTCTATAAAGAATGAAAGTCTAAGTAGGTATATAAAGTTATTTTGTTTGTAGAAACAATGTAACCTTATTCAGAGCGATAAATAAGCTGTGGGTTAATCATCAATAGTCTCTGAATCTTTAAGAGGTCTGATTTTTTAATCTTTGAAATTTCATACAAACACTACGGATATTCGAAAATTGTTTGTTGTTTTCACTTTTGGATTTTGGTTCTGAAGATTTTAATTTTTTTTTCAAGCCTTGCTTTATATTTTGTGAATATTTAGATGAAATTACTCTAGGTTGTAAGATCAATCACTTTTTCGAAAATATGAGCCAGAATGAAATGAAATGATTTGAAACATTAAAAAAAAAAAAAAATTAATCCATTAGTTAAGAATTCGTATTAAGTATGGTAAATAAATAATTAAATGGTGTTTAAAAGACTTTATCAATTTCTATGTATAATGTATATTCCAAAGTTCCAACTTTAGTAATCAAGCCAAAGCGTATCATTAGAGAGAAAAGGAACATTACACTCCCCAGCACGTATAAAATAAGCTTTTCCATATGGAGATCAGAAGCAGGTGTTTCTGTGAAAAAGAGCACGCAATTCCTTGAACCACATAAATATCAATAATACATTGCCTCGAGCTGAGTTGGATTTTAATGAACGCTGCTACTAAAAGTTCTGCAAGTAATTACTCGAAAAAGAGCTGGTGACACAGTACTTGGGTGTTTATTCCACTATAATGAAAGGAAGCGTACACAACGAGAAGGACAAGGAAGAAAGATTATCATCATACTTGCGCAAAATACAGAGCAGGAGCATTAATTTTATTAATTTCGAACTTGCACTCCATAACAGGTATCAACCCATTGAAATTTAATGACACAGGTAAAGACAAAAGAACAGTGATTTATATTAGACGCAGTTCTAAAGTACCTGTGTAGAGACAAAGGATGAGAGATGTAAGAATTAAGATGTAGAAACAAAATACTAAGAAGACTCAATAGAAATTAATGTATAAAAAGGTTCACGAAATTAGTGACTCAGCGACAGAAAAGAGTCAACGACAATGACAGAAAAGACTTGGGCATATAAACTAAAAAAAAAATAAAAGCAAATTGCACAAGCTATAATTCCAGTCAGAGTATTAGCAAAGATAAATACTTAGCCATAAAAACACAGTCAAAGACACAGATTCGCCGATAAAGAATCAAAAATGGAGCCCTAATCAGAGACTCATAAATATGAAGACAAAAGTAGAGACAGAGTCATGAAATAGAGTTATAAATGAAAAAAAAGGTTCTAATCAGAGTCATGTATTGTCATGAAAAGAAAATCACAATCATAGAGACTCGGAAATAAAAGTATACACAATAAAATAGAGGAAAAATTTATGTTGACATAAACAAAGGTAAAAATTATAAGGAATGGACGTGAAAAGTTAAAGTTAAACGAAAACCTAATTGGAATAAATAGTGTAAAGAAAAAAAATAAAAATAAATACAGCAATTTCATACTAACATGTAGGTATGTTACGAAACTGCTCACAATCATACGCTAAGAAAGGACATCTTTATTTACCATTAAAAACATTTTGACCGACTATTCGAGCGAACACAATCATATTTATGTATCAAAACAGAAACGTGAGTAACGACGACGCTAGGGAAAACATAAATATTTTTAAAATCACTTTTCTCTGTACTACCCAAACTCATCTGTACAATACAAAATGCAGCGCCAGGACCCCATGCATCAGCAACAAGAGCTCGTCATGAGTGCACACAAGTGCGTGTCCTCGAAAAATCCGCCCTGTAAACGGTCCACATTTAAACGTAGCTCGACGGAGGGGACAATCGTGCACAAAAGCAAAACAAAAGTGGAAAGAGAGGACGGTTCGCGATAAATAAAAGTTTCCGCAAACTGTCGCCAATCGCTGCTGGTGTGCATTGACACTTCGGCCCGATGCAGCCGCTCCACTCTTACGGTGTCGCTGATTATCATCTGGCCATCTGCTGATGTTTGGCTCCCGCAACGCATACGCCAGTGGCAGCGAAAATTTCGAGCTATACGTGCCATTAAACCCCACCTCCCCGGCTCTCGACTCGATAAAATTTCGCGTGTACAATATACACGCGTATATATATATATATATATATATATATATATATATATATGCGGAGGAAAGGGGGCAAGAGCAAAGGGACACGCGGAGCCTTGAAATATGATATACTACGATCGAGCGCTATTGTACGCCCAACAGCGAACTGTACAGAGATCGAGCGCTCGTGATATGCCCGGAGAACGAAGCTGATCATCATCGACGCTTTCCCTCTCTGCTCGTATACGCCAGTGTACAAACTTGATTTGGTAAATTTTGTCTGAGTGGGTACATAATACAATACCCGTGCATTGATCCATATGTGATCAATATGGTTTTCGATCGAGGGTTTGAATGAAAATTAATCGGAGCTTACGTGCGCTCAAGAGCATGGCACGTTGGCGATGCTTGATCCAGGTGTAGTGTATGCTTTGGTTGGTGAGCAGCTTTGCCAAAGTAACGATAAAACAATTTATTGCGCTGATAATGTGTCGTTTGTACACAAAATTGATGGGTGAAAAAAAAAAAAAAAAATTACGTGTTGGTATATCTTTGAGTTACAAATTGCACGTTTATACAAAACAAATTATTTCACGTGATCGATAACGCGTATAAATTGCCATTTGTCTCGAGTTGCTTCGCACAAAACAATTCAATACCAGAGACTTTCAAAATTTTCGTGCTCTGAATCATCTTTACTGATGGGCCTCATCATAATGTAGTCCATTAAATATTCAGTGCTATAAAGACGTAATATACATTGCAGAAAACGTAATTAATGTCAGTTCTAACTACTGTAAAATAAGACCGGCACTTTAAACCTCTGCGTTTCAAAGTAGGTACTCTCTCTTTCCTCGACTACTTCGAAACATTTACATAAGAATTACACGAGGCCATTATTTCCTGGTACTAGTACAGTAGTATAACTGCAAACGCATGTGTATATAATATATCTTCATTCTTTTCCACACATTACCCCCCTGTATAACACTCCAAATCTCCACGCGAATGTCGTACCCTCCTAGTTTATTGGTGCCGTAGTCTTTTTTTTTTTTCAGCAACTCGGGGCACCAAAAATCGCGAGTTGTTTAAACTTCACTCGAGGTTCGCCTTTGCTCGGAGAATCAAGCCGGTTGTTCCGAAACCGTGAGATTTTTCAGAGCGTAAAATGAATGATTTTTCGTTGACGCGCTCGCTGCGCCCGACAACCGGCCGAAGCAGAAAAGGAGAGCGCGCGGGCAATTTCTCCGTTCGGAAATAGCCTTTTTTAACTCATCTTCATACAATGAGAAAACGGGGCGTCGAGGGCGCGCACAGGGTCGTAAAAAAATGTGTATGAGCGCACACGCGCGCAAGAGAGAGAGAGAGAGAGTCATTAAAGAGCGAGTCGTTAAGAGAGTCGGAAGGAGGTAGAACGAGGCGTAAAAGTTTCGCCTTCCCCCTTTCGCGAGCGGTTTTAGTTTGCAAGAGATGTCGAGCGGAAGTCGGACGACTGCAAAGTAAGAGGGGGAGGAAGGGTATTACACGCATTACAGGCTTCGAGACGGATCGAGATAGATATCAAAGAGAGAGAGAGAGAGAGAGAGAGAGAGAGAGAGAGGACTCGGTTCGGGCAAGTTGCGAGGAGAGACTCGTAGGAACTTTTAACAGCTTCGCGTGGAGCTTGCGGCGGCGGCTGTTCAGTGGTGTGTGGCTTGTGGCATCACCATTGCGGTTTGCTACGAGTTCTAAGTCAAGTGGTTAAGAACGGGCCGTTTTAACTTGCGATGTTTTCAGAAGCGAGTAACAAGATTTTAATTTTTTTACGGAATATAGATGATACAATCATGTGTGTGGAAGCTTTTGTCACATTATGTATTTAGTTTATGGGTTGCATGATTCAACAGTGTAATTGGATCTCGTTTGAGTTAATTAAATGAAATCGATTATAAACACTTGCAAAGATAAATGGTACATCGTCTAAGTAGAACAAGATTTCAATAATCTTGTTTGTTTGATTAAAGTTTATTTATAAGCAATGGGATGAAGTGGTTTTCTTGTCAAAGTTTATGTCGAAAACATTTGGACTACTTTATCTTCGTTCATAATTAAATCTTCGTTCAACCAAGGTTTTGTCAATTAAATACAAAACTCATACAGTTGCATGAATTTTACTACCAAGTGATTATCATCTCTGGGCTTTTTATGTTATGGATGATGCGTTTTTGTACCATAATAATTTAATACTACCAGTTGACCTAGAGCAGTTATTTAAAGTTGTTTCTGAACGCCTAATTAGCTTTTTCTTGCACTAGTTTCCCTATTAACGTGTGCAGGGAACAATTGAGATTAACATATGTGATATGAATGTACTTGGACGACTGAGCAAGAAGTCAAAAACAAGCAAATACTGAATCATCGAACCTAATGTGCCTAAATACTTTGAGACGCTGAAACTTCCAAAAGCTTCTAGATAAATTCAAATTACGAGTCTTTTCGACGACTCGATTTAGAAAATCCCCAGACAGAGTCTTTGCGTCTCGTTTTCTCCATCTCGTCCTTTTTAGTGTCACGCGACGGTGAAGTACGCGTATCAACGCATCGCGAAAGTTCCTCGTACAGCCCCGTCCTCAACTCTTGTGCTCATCCCGAGAGATGTAAACTTATGAGTCTCGAAATTGGTGGTGAAGGTGATGGGCCGACCCGTTCGCGTACGCGCGGAGGACAAGAAGAAGGAGGAAAAAAAAAATTAAAGAAGAGAAACGTGTCTCGGAAAGTAAGAAAAAGAGTCACGAGTGAAAAAGACGTGTAGTAAAAGACGAATAAAATGCACGCAGAGATTACTCGTTGTCGAAAGTTCAAAGGAGAAAAGACGCACAAATACACGTGCGCACCCGGAGAAAAATGCGTTAGGTATTCGCGTGTACGGGCGAGTGTGTGTGTGTGTTTTTTATATGATTCTTAGAAAAACTTTCGTCATTTATCATCTTAAATGCCGTTCCTGTGATTCCACAGCTTTTTATATACTCACTTCGCAGAAGCCCGTGTAAAATATCGTGCGACAACGCTTTTAATGTCACCCACGAGACTTTTCAAATCATAGTGGAACACCGCTCGTAAAAGTTTTTTTGAGGAATTGATACTTTTTCTGCCTCAATACTTGTTATTAAAATTATGAAGTAATTTCGATCATTGCTTGATTAACGATGATTTAGTAAAAATCGTATTCTGCTTTAAAAAATTCAAAGAAAAAATAACTATTGATTTGAGGAAAGTCTTCTCGTTTAATTAACTAGCTCTATTTTCATTGGAAAACTAGAAAAAGCATAACAAAGTTTATTGATTCAGTATGTCACTACCTGAAGGAAACATGATGACAATTTTGATTAAAAATATTAAACATGGAAATTAAAATGACGAAAAATAGAAAAATAGTAGTGGTTGAGAATCAAAGGTAAATACTTAATTCTGATTTTAAAATAATCGTATCAGATCATCGTCCGAACTTTTATTTTTTACCTCACAGAGACAAATTGTCATTGTCAACTTCCTATACAGTTTAATAAGGCTGTGTTGATTGGTTCTTAAGTAAATGTATACTGATTTATTGGTTGCATTTACATTTTTACTTTCTTTTGGTCTGAAGTGGTAGAAAGGGCTTGGTCTATGTATTGAATTTCATGAGGGTTCTAAGTTTAGGGACGTAGGGTCTCAAATAAATGAGTTATTAATTTGTTTATTTATCGATTCTTTGATTTGTTAATCAGTGTATTCAATGATGCTTTCAAGTATTTATCAAATGATTCATTCATTGATTTATGTAATCCAATAACACAGTAACTCTCAGTTCTTTATTATTTTAAGCCCAGAAGTTCATAACAAAATACATCATTGTTATTTACCATGATGTATTACGTTTGAATATTCATTATCAAAATATATCAATACTATTTAGAGTCAATTTTATTTGTCATACCATGATAGATCCAGGTGTAGTGTATGCTTTGGTTGGTGAGCAATTTTTATTAGTTCTTTTACATTTAGTACTTTTACATTTACTGCTCGCTATTTATTCATGAATAATCCTAAACATAACAATCGTGTCTCGAAAATTTGGTGTAATTCTTAAGTGAAGGAAAGGTTGTTAAGTGAACATTATCTTAGATTCTGGAACGTTGAATTGATATTCAGTTGTCTCATGAGGATCTCATTTAAAACATTATCCTATACAAATCTGCTATCAAGGTGTAAAAAAAGATTTTATCTTTTTAATTGAAAACTAAATTGAGAGTTTGACTTGGTAGGACCATTTTTTAAGCGTTGTTATTGCTTTTTGACCGATGAAATATAAATTTAATGTTAAACTACATCACATATAAGTCTTGAGAGAATAATCGTACATCACGTATCAAAAAACAAGTATAATTATATATCTGACAATGTAAAAGACAAAAAAAAATAACAATGGGTTGTTGGTGAGAGTCAGAATAGCCATAAAAATCAGTTCAAAAGTCAAAATTTGTTGTAAAAACGTCAAATTCGTGCACCATATGGCTTGAGTTACATGTAGTTATCTTTTAGTAATGGACCATTAACTACACGCAACAGAGTGAAAAGTGAAGAAAATTGAAAGCCCTTGGCACACTGCGCGGTAGAAAGAAAAAAAATGCATCCAGAAAGAGGGAAAGCACGCATCACTGGACAAGGAAGAGCCCCAAAAGCCATTGCAAGTGCACGCACGTAGCTTTCCTTCGATACCCTTAATCGTCTTTCTGTTGCTCTCTCTACGACTCTCGTCTTCATCATTTGTCAAAGAGAGGAAAAAGAGCGTCGAGAATCATTTGAGGTACCGTACACGGTCGGCTCGGACGCTGCTCCGTTACACGGCTCTTTCAGCCAAGTGATAAATGATCGCGAGACTCCCGATCCCGAAATGATCCGCTCACGCGCGTGTACAAGCCCATGCGCTCTCTGCCGCCCTACGAACAATTATATGAATAAGTTACCTTTTCTCGATTGCCGATTTTCGCTTACGGCTTCATACGCTCGGTCTACGCGTACACAAGTATACCGACGCAGAGGACTGATGGATGCCCTCGTGCACACGACCTCTTCGAAAAATAATGGTAATCTTATCGATGAAAAATCGATTTTCACCCATGTGTCAACAGGCATCGCGTGCGTCCGGCTCTCGATTAAGATGTCGAGGGAAAGGCACTATACACATGGGCACACATACTGCAGGGTATGGTGTCGGTGCTGATCGTTTTTGTCCTGACAATGGAAAAACGCCCCGGCGTGGATAATGGCAAGTGAAGACGAGCGAGCGGGCCAGAGAGCCGGTCAGTACATTAATTTCTAGGGAAATAGTCTGGATTCTGGAAATTGCGAGGTACGAATTTTTCATGATTTACTGCTCCCCCAAACATCTCTCTTTGGCTGTATATACTATTGGCCATCGGTCGCGTGAAAGCGATACGCGTTGGAAAAATTAATGATTCGCCGACTGGACATTCGATGCTTGCGCAATGTGCTGCGTGTGGCTGTGTATACATTTATTTTACCATTGTAAGAGAAAAGAGTCAATGGTTAATGTCTGCTCTCGAGTATCATTAAGTTTACGTATTTATGAGGGAGATTTTTTTTTCCATTCCACATTTTTCATACATTAGCTGCCTTGACTCTGTTGGAAGTAACTATCTATTGTACATTTCGTCGCATAGAGATTATCGAATTGACGATTCGAATAATCAAACACAAGATACGTTTCACAACACATCAGTTCAGTATTTTTATTTTTGTTTAATTATTTTATAAAAATAACACATCATGTCCAAAGCTTAATTTAAATTATTGAAAGCGGAGGGTTAAAGGTGTGCTAGTTAGACGCATATCCTTATTTTTGATAGATAGTTAAAGATAATTTGTTTGTTCCTCATCCTAGACAGGTATCGTACGTAGATATACCCCTCTAAAAATACTTTAGATTTATCTGAAATGTAAACTGAAACTATATTCTTTACTTTTTCACTTCTTTGTCGATGGATGATTTCTATAAAAATTTTCACAAAATTTTTTATTATTTTTGGCATGATTTTTGCATACAGATCACAGTTACTTAAAATCAGGTCGGTGCTAAGGAGTAGGTGATCCCCTAAAAGCTCACCTAATTGATAATTAATCAACAGGATTTCTTATAAGTTTCGGAAATTTTCTGCTAAGATTGTTCTAATAAAACTGTGACACCTTGGCTGATGGTATATTTTTCAAAGGCTCTCTCTAGCGTTTTGAGTATTTCATACTGTCTTCCCGTTTGAGTTGCTTCATCTAATACATTTCAAAGATGAATGACTTTATTATGATAGATATTGTTGTTTATATCAATAATAAGTCACTTACACTTTGGTACAGAGTTTTTTATCGTACGATTTTTATAGCATTTCATTAATTATTTGATTTTTCACGATACCATTATGACTTTTTATCTAAAATCCTGTTTATTAATCACGTCATATTGAATAAATATTTAAGATGTTAGAATCAATGAATCTCATTACCTCTTGTTTAATGAATAAGGTAACAAAATTCAGTTGTTATTTACACATAAACAATTATTGATGATGCATGTTATTCTCAGTCTTTTGCCCTTGGTACGTACTCGCTTGTCATTATTTTTTTTTTTTTGTAACGAATAAATATTTCAGCCACTTTTTTTCATTATCTTCCGTTCCTTCCAACAATGGCAACAGCCTACCCATGCAAAATTCTGAAAAGTCCAAAAGACACACGAGTAACATGCACGCCAGTCAGCCGGCTGAACTTTAGTTCGGGATGATGATGCGAGCACACCCTTTCCAACTGCATGCACTTCCGCATCAAGAAAGTTTTATGACCGAACGTTGACGACGGCAACAGCTGTGAGGTAGTATAACTGGGTCGCGACAAACTTGCCACGACGAAAGCTGAGCCAAAGGATAAGGAGAGATGAAGAAGCTGTAAGACGAAAGGAAGATTCATGCCCGGGACTCCATCATCCCATCCTTGGATCTCTCGATACTGCCTTTCTGCGAAGCGTCACGTTCAAAGTATTGGTAGTAGTGGTGGTGGTACTAGTTAAGATATCTGGAATAGTTTGAAGTATTTTTTCAAAATCTTTCGAAGACGACTTGATCTCATTCCCCTTCCTAATTGTAAAAAATTACAAGAAAGCTAAGCAATGTCTTACATTTTCTATGTAGACCTCTTTATTATTATTTACCCATCATTTCCAATGGACTCATTAACTTTTTGATACAACTTTAATAGCTCTTCTATTGAATAAAATTGTTTCTTTAATAAAAAATAATTTTCAACTTATTATTAGTTTATAGAGATGTATTGTTCAATTTGTGATAAAGACTCTTTCAATGTTTGAACGTAGGAGTATCCATGACTTTAGATTCTGGAACGTTGAATTGATATTCAGTTGTCTCATGAGGATCTCATTTAAAACATTATCCTATACAAATCTGCTATCAAGGTGTAAGGAGACAGTCAATACAATTGGCACAATAGAAGTCTTCTTTTGGTGATTACTTTAAATTACATCATCAAATTAGGTGCACATTCTTATGTCTATGAGACTAATAGACCAATAGCGAAGTAAACAAACGTATTTACTCGACCTAGTGTAGCAAGAATTAAAATCAAAGGGACTCTTAAACTTAAGAGACAAAACATTAAGGTAACCCTCATTGCAATCCTGCAGCAATAAACTATCGTAACTACATCGAGTGTATTCGTAGTAGTTAATAAACTTCCTAGAGCAGACTAGAGGAAAAGCATACCTACACCTTGGATTATACAGTAGGGTTTATTATTGTTTTCAATTGAAATAAATAATTATTAATCTTTATTAAAAAAAAAATTAATAGTTTGTTGTTCTTTTTTATTATTATTGATGTTTGAGGAGTGAAAAGGTATAATCGTGTAAAAAATACGATAAATAAATAAGAATGAAAATTCTGTTTGCTGTGGAACATTTATACCCTCAAATACTCCATAAAGAGGGTGAGCAAGAGTGTGTAAAAAAAAACAAGAAAAAAAAAAAAAACATGAGCGGGAGATGGTTTTCAATTTTTTAGCGTACCGCAGACAATAGAGAGCTTACACGCCGTCACGCGCAAGCAACAGCCGCCACGTGTCCCAGTACGTGAGAATCAGATTTTCCCTATTTCGTGAGAGAATCGCGCCCGAGCCTACTCATTTCTACCCCCTTGCCTCCCCTAACGTGGCTCTATTTTTTAACTCCGATCCGAGTTCCGTTCCCCCGTCTCGTATTTCCAGCACCGCCCCCCACATCTTTTTATTATTATTGTTTCTTTTTTTTTTCCTGGCTTTGAAAAAACCGTTCCAACACCTACGAGTATAGCCCGGGACAGTGAAAAAGTGCCCACTCGACTGTCAGCTAATGGGTAATTTACGGCTACGGTGCGGAAACCGCGACTCTAGTGCCAAGCGACTGCACGACTCGTTGGGTGAGTCGACGATGGACACGTGCCACTTCCTCCCTCTCCGCTCGGGGGGGCTGGGAAATAAGCTGGCCGCGCGAATTTTCACATTAAGGCTTGTACGTGTCGTGCGTCGAAAAATTGGGCCCGCGTGTACGTAACGTGCACGCGTTGACCCTTGAACGAGCGGAGGGAGAGAAACTTGTAACGTGATAAAGCCCCTGTATCGAATACAATGACCCGAGGCGTTCTCGATGGTGATGGATGAATTAATGAAGTGCGGGCGATGGGATGATTTTTCAAAATTTTTGTGCGCGTGACGCGTGTAATTTTGGTAAAATCGCTCGGCCAGTTGATAACGCGGGACGTTTGGGGCGGCACGTTCCAAATCATTCGACGAGCGATACATCATGAATGCATTAGTTTGATCATTCACGTAATCAGACCGAAACAAAATAATAAAGTATTTAATAACGATAAAAGTTTTACTTCGTTGAGTCATCGAAAATATTACGAACCATACCGTCGTAGCCCTATTAAATTCATACGAGATTCTAAGATCCCGCAAAAGGAAAAATAAACCGAGGGAGCTCTCGAAACGAGTTGATGTCAATCAACAGCAGCAGCAACAACAGCTTAGTACCTACGCCGATGGATCTCTGTATCCCCTGAATATCGCATCCATTCATTAATAATTCACCCTTCGTATTATGCATATCAACTCATAATGGATAGACATGTGCGTGTGTGCGCCATAAAGGCTCGCACCACGATGATTCTCAAGCCGTATACGCGCGTACGGGGAGCATGAGCAACAAAGAATAAATGATTGAGAGATGGAAGCGTTTTACCCTCCTAATGAAATGTCCTGTGTATGTAGGTAAACATGAAAAAGTAGAGCATCCGACGATTGTCACGAGCAGTGGTTGTAGTGGTGTAGCAGTAGTCGGGTAAATAGACGTCCCGCTGATGCCGATCGATAAATGAAAAAGAAAGGGAGAGGGGGACGGTACAGAGGAATATCGGAAGTGCGCACATTCCATATGCAGACCCACGAGTATTACTCACCTGCTGCTGGTACTTATGCCACTTGGTACACGTGTTTACTATCAGATATGCATATCCCGAGCCGAGGTGTTCATATTTCAATTTCTCATTTTTATTTTCTTCTTCTTCTTTTTTTTCTTTGTCGATTCTCACTATTCAAATGTAAATTCATAGGTTTGTCTTGCCCATTAGCTTTTGTGCATTGTAAACGTAATTTGATGCTTCTGATGCTGGTCTTCTTTTATAAACTTTAATAATTATTCGAGAGAAAGATGAATTGCATTTAAGCCACAGAGAAGAAAGTATGTACAAAAATTGATACTGTTTGTTCATGCCAATAATGAGAATAAACCTGAAGAGATTACAGATCACTATCAAGAACTTAAAAGTACATCTCATTTTTTCTAATTTTTTGTATTCTTGTTACTAAAAAAGTTTTTGTAGAGTTAAAAAGAAAAAGTTTTCGTCACACTATAAGTTTGTAAGTTTTTAAATCCCGAAAACTTTTATTGTTAGGAACTTGTCAATTCACCAAATATGTGGCTCTCTAAGTTTCAAGGAGAATCATTAACGTAATTGAGATAATTTATATGGAAACTAAAAGAACTTACAAACCAATCAAACCTAAATAAACAAGCCTTTCTTTTATTCATGAATAATCCTAAACATAACAATCGTGTCTCGAAAATTTGGTGTAATTCTTAAGTGAAGGAAAGGTTGTTAAGTGAACATTATCTTATTGCAGGTGAAAACACCTTTAATTTTATTTTATTAGCACGCTTATTTGATGGTTTGCCTATTTCATCCTCGTATGATTCACAAATGCTGCAGTGCCTCCCATAAACACTACTCAAGCCTTTTAAGTTATATAGCAAGCCCAAAGTACAAAGTTCTTGTTAGTTGGATTACCTTGTTACTCTTCTGAAAGTACTACCTGAAGAGCTTGTTAAGAGCTACATTATTGGAAAATTTGTATACCTCAGATACGTTTTCACGTTAATATGTAGTTGTGCTCTAACACACGAGAATGTCATCTTAAACATTTTGTTTTCTTGTTCTCCCCTCCTGTCTCTTTCCTAAGCAGACTTTGATTCATGATGACCATTTTACCTTTCACAACTAACGGTCACGAAAGAAATTAAAGTCTTCAAAGCAGAACCAATACAGATGTATACGACCGATTGTTGTTCTTTTTTCTGTATTTGAGCACAAGATTCAGTCAGTGGAAAAAAAGGAAGGACTAGGAAAAGTTGAAAAATATTTCTGTTATGTGGTCCTTGATAAGGATACGTTATTGTCCGATCCCCTTGTCGCTTCTGTAATACATTATTCATTCTCACCTGGTACAACTTGTGTACGAGTCAGTGTACAGGTATTACACGAATACATACATGAATTTTATATAAATGATCATTATTAAATTGGGCTTTGAAGTCTTCGTAAGGTACATCAATAATCCTTCGAACAACGATTTCAATCATCTCCTCGTTCTTGTTGCTTCGTAATGTGTTTCCTTCAGAAAATATACTTGGTGTCACAAACAGTTATTAATGACTACGTTAAAAAACTTAAAAGCGCAAGGTAACTGATATTACAGGGATGACATATGTCGTTTTGGAGCTTAACAAAAGCTTCTTCTTGGTTTTTATTACGTGGGGACTAGTGGCGAAACAAGGTGATTATCAAATGATGTTTCACAATTTTTTACTACAAATGACAAAAATGTTTCATTATTGTGTGAGCTGATGAATGAAGACAATGTTGGCACATATTCTGTATCGACAGATTGATTTCTTTTCTCCAATCTTCTATTTAGTCAACTAGTCGTTATACATGTACTGCCTTAAAAGGAATTTTAAATAAGCCATCAGCCTACAGGTACTGCAAAGTAATTTTAGTATTTTTTTTTTACCACGAAACGTATGAAAAATCATATGCGCAACGTAAAACGCCAAAATCTCTAAAGCCCAAAGAATATCCTTAAAAACCGCGTCGTTATTGCAGCAGTTGACCACACGCTGACTTTCCCGGCACTTCCCAATTCTCCCCGTCACGGTAAATTAACCCGACAATACGGACGTTTTTTTTTTTTTTTACCGCTCGCTCGGACCTCGGCTCTTCACAAAACAGTTTATGGACTATCCATCACCACGATAGCCCAGAGAGCCACTCCTTCGAAGGAAGCATCTCCACTTTCGGCCGCGCAAAGGCCGCTTAACTGCCCACTCGTGCCTTCGTTCCTCAGCTTCGAAAAACCCGAGACAATTCTTTTTCTCTCCCTCAGTCCCC
The DNA here is from genome assembly GCF_000648655.2 of Copidosoma floridanum. The sequence continues at coordinate 827,285 of NW_019379549.1, forward strand.
ACCTCTGTGATGTAGAAGCGACGACACGGTGCAGTAGACAGCTTGGAGTCGTCGCAGGTAAGAGTGTTTTTATGCCCCCGGAGAGGAGAGACCGAGCAGCTTGTCGGATCGTAAAGCCGCACGCGAAATCAATATGTCGAGGCGTTGGCACCGCCTGGAGTTTCACGGCGGCTTTTCTTTTTTTTTTCCGACCATTGTGGATCCAAGCGAGAGGGGTGTGCGAGCCGATCTCGAAAAAAAACATTCCAATCCAGCAAACTATGGGAAGCGTTTTTTCTGGCGTTTTCTACTATCTTGTCTTGTCGATTCTTCTTGATGCATATATCTCGCATCATTTTTTTCGTTTTTCTTTGCAAAATTTGTGTTGCCAATGTCATGAATATGATACCATCGTAAAATTTCTCAAGGGTCATCAGATCACCGAAATCAGTACAAAGTCCCTCTGTAACTATTCCATACGTGAATCTCCAACAATCGTAAAATTCTTTATTTTAATATGTATTTTTATGTGGACTATGAATGATTGTATCTTTAAGTTATTTGGAATATTTTAAACAATATTATGACAGATTGAGTATGCATGCTAGAGAATTGCTTTACAGCCATAATATTACGCATGGTTTTAGAAATTTTTTAAAAAGCCTAAGAACTGGTATTATTTATGACGTGCTACATCTTTTTTAATGTAATTATATTTTTTAAGATATTTGAAGGATAGATAATGGGTATTCTTAATGCATTAATGACACTATGAGACATTTCACCATTTATCTTAAATTATCGATAAACTGCATTAATTATGAACCAATATATTGATGTAATGTTTGTTTCAAAACCCTGTGTTATAAATTTTTAGTTTATCAATATAGTGTTGATTTTAGAAACCCAATAATTTTCACGTTTTTCTAAAACAATATGATCTTTTTTCAAGCAGACATCAGTTTACAAACAAATTGTTGAAGTACATAAATAAGCTCAGCATGAATTACATGCAAAGTGGAGCCATTGAAATAATTGTTTCGTCGAAAAAATTATACTCAAGTACCAGGCTCGTAAATTGTCAGTTCCACAAATCGATATCTCTTCACGCAAAGGTATCTCATTGACAAAAACACATGCATACGTGACTTATGGCTTATTTACGTGCAAGTACAAAAAAAAATGTCATTTATGCTGAGTTTTCTTTCGAACAGTGCTCCATATAATTACAAGCACGAAAGCCCGAAAGTTTTGGATTCATATTTTGGAAAATTTATATGCTTCCGGCTAAATAGATTTATTCCTTGTGTGTACATCACAATTGCTCTTCCGTTAACTTTCTTTTTTATTAAATAAGGCACTGAAAGCTTTGTGGAACTAATGAGACTATCTAATTTTATTTTCGTTCCATCAGGGACACAAAAAATAGCCTCAGATAGTCCACTTGTCATGATACAATTTCTTTACTTTTCCTGCCTTGGATCGTGATATACTACATAAAATATGGTCAAGATAGTCATCAAATGCAGAGTTGCGTCTCAGCTCATCTAATAGCATCTTGGATGACTCATTTGAACAAGCGAATTACAAAAAGCACTTTTACCCGATCATTTAGAAAACAAATAAATCGTAAACAGCCAAGAGCTCGTAAATGTTTTAATATATAAAGCTGAAACGTTCAGAGAAGACAAAAGTCGACCGTAGTTTCTCATGTATGCAGCACCATACGACTCACCTATAAACGCCACCGTAATCAGTTACAGGAGCAACGGTAGCCTATGTACACATTCACACGATATGATGCTCGTAATGTGCTCACAGAGAGTGTAATTCAAGTCGCGTGCTCGTACGCACTCACAGTGGCCATAAACGATCTTCCCCGACTCGCGTACGGCACACGCATCGGCTTTAACATTACGCGTGCTCGATTTAAACACTCGAAGTGCTTCGTTGGAACAGCTCTATTTAGCGCCCTTTTGTTCATCACGTGCACTGAACGTCTTCTGTTTTCTCTAAACTGGCTAGCATACACGATCGTTCACCTACTGTGATGTACCTACGCCTCGCCTACGCCACTTGTATGAACGTACAGGTATACATATACAGCTCGATCGGTTGGACGTACTCGAATAGTCATACGGTAGGCTCGCGTTTTATGCACTCAAGGAACGGGGGGAAATCCGATAATACGACACATCTTCGCAACTAACTTTACGCTCGACTTTACGTCTTAATGTAAGAACGGTCGTTATTGCAGATCACTGTTATTTTTTTTTTTTTTTTTTTTTAAGTCACAAAACTTCTCTCAACTGATCTGATGATTCGTTGAGGCTTTCATTAATTGTTTGGAAAACAAAAGTCTCTTCCATTCAATTTATTCTTGTTTCCTTAACGAAACCTTTTTTCAAAGCAAGATTTAACGTGTTGTTACAGATAGAATGTATATGTAATTTGGAGTGATAGAGTCATGCAAGATTCTTCTGTTATTTGAGTTTATTGTTGAAAATTGTATGATACATATAAGTTCGAAACGTGTAACTATTGTACTATCAAGTCGTGTTTCATTAAAAGCTGCCTCTAATGTCTTCGATTCCTAAGTAAAGCCTCATTTGTGTTTGAATATAACTATTTATAAATAATAGAAACTATTAACATGCCAACATTTTAATGTATAGCATACACTGTATCGGGGGGAAAAAGAGACCATCGACTTCGTGTACAAAATACCAAATTTTTATAGGAAGATTTAGTAAAAACTTTTTGCATCAAAGAAATAAAACACTTGTATATAGGGACAAAACTCTATAGTCCAAGCTGCCCTGCCCACTCTTCGCGATGTAAATTTTCTCATTTGGCCATAGCTGTTCCGGAAATTCCGAAAAAAAAAAAAAAAATCGATGCGCATAATAAAGCCATTCCGTCAATCGCAGTCACGAAAACTCGAAGGAAAAAATAAGCGGGTGGAGAAAATTACATTCCACGCGTCTTGCACTTTTTTCTTCCCCTCTAGTTTTCGTTTTATTTTTTTTATTTTTCTCCCAATAACCCGAACAAAAGGCACCGAGCGAACAAATAATGACAGCCTCAGAGAGTGTGGAAACTCGTTATTGGCGCTCGATCCCGAATCGGCACGAATCCGTGCACGCCTCTATCACCCGGTTATCTCTTTATCTTGCGTTCAAAAAAATATACGAGCCGGCGCGCAGCCAACCATTACACCGCCACAGTACTTTTCTTCCCTTTTTCGTGCTCTTTTCGACCGCATATAAAAGCGCGCCGGCTCGCGCTCGAAAGTCGCGCTCTCTCGCGCGTGGAATTACGGCCCAGGTCGATCTTTACGACAGTCGACTAGCAAAAATCCCCTTTGGAGCTGAGAAACGTAAAATACGCGTAGTGGAAGACGCGCGAGCCTTTATTCGTCGGTCGTCGGCTCGCGTGTGCAGCGTATTTATGCAAAAATGTTTCAAGCCCATTGTGGCCGCGTGACTTTACGATCCTCGAGATATGGCTGCAATGAGTGGCTGTTGACTTGAAACTGCGTGCGTGCGTGTGTGTGGATATTTTTTTGAACACTCAATCTGAAAAGGCAGGGGAATGAAGAAGATAAATCGTAGCTTTTTTTTATGCTCCCTTGATGTACGACGCATTCAATCATTTATTTTATCGGCCACGTTGAACAGTGTTGTACTTTTGTACAGGTAGCCTTGCAAATTTTCACCGTGTGCAAATGAATGGGACTGAGCAATAATCATTTCGATTCAGAAGGTTGGATAGAGAGTTTCTTTTCTCGAGAAATCATTTCGGTACTTAGGATTAAACAATGCCGTCCAAGCGTCGACGGATCAAAAAAATTTACTGCAATTTTAAGTGCGCTAAAATGCCATGTTTAACACGTGTAATTGTTACTGATATTTTTTTAAAAAGCATGACAACAGTGCTTATAAGATGCTGACAAATTAAAAAATGGATGGTGATTTGTTACGCTTGCAGGTTTACAAAAATTGGGACAAGATATTTTACGTCCTGCGGCTTCCTTGCGTTAATCTTTTCGGTAAAAATATTTGCGTATTGAATTGCATCCATTTAATGGTTCATAAAAGACTTATTAACATTGTTGTGAAACTTGTTACTTATTCTGTAAAATCATGTTATTTCATATGTCACATATATTTGCACTTGTAAATATAAAATCATTCATCTACTTAACAATGAATCAATATTTTCAGTATCAAAACAACTCAGTTTAAATTGGAAAAACTGATGCTCATTTAATTTTTAAGTTGATTGGACCACTATGTTATCTACTTGAGAAATAATAAAAAAAAGAGATTTTCTTTTGTTATTTTCTCCTTATTTAATCCATGACTTTTCATTGCTTCGCATGTAAATTAGAATTAGTCAACAATTTCAAATAGTTTAATGTTCAGAGGCATAGTAATGCATAAAAAGTTTTTTTTGTCCGCATGTCATAAGCCAAAGAAAATAAATTCCTTTCATACAAAATCTCCTTTTCTTCATTCTTCCTCCCCCTATTTTTCTCCATGGTTATTTCGGCATATAAATCCAAGCAAAGGAATAAAAAAAAAGTAGCTGAGCGATCAAAGAAAATTTTTACGACCACAGTGACGGCTCAATAGGGACACAGTCGGGATGTTTTATTTGGTGTTGGTACAGGTAAGAGAGAGAGAGAGAGAGAGAGAGAGAGAGAGTGCCTATATGGGGGCAGAGAGAGGGTGGGTTTTTGGTGCACTGCGAACGCCGGACGAAAAGGCTGACTTAGTCCGGACACCTCTTGTGCTTGTACGTGAGATGCGTGACGTTGATGCGAAAAAAAATTTAGTACTCCAATTTGAAAAAGAATCTCGAATGTACCGCCAGGATCGAGGTAGCTCGTAAATACGTCTTTTCGGACAGCTGCGCTTTTTCAATAATCTTTTCTTTTTTTTCATTTTATTATCTCCCCAAAGCTGGCCCAAACGGAAAAGGTATCCTGTTGGAAAATTGTATTTAGCCGAAAAATCTTTTTATATGCCTTTTTTAATAGTCGATTACACTTTTTAATGTTCTCGCAACAGCTGGCTTTCCAAAAGATGTAATGATATCAGCTGGAATGTTTTTTTAGAATTTTTTTATTAACGTTTTGTGATAACAAAATTTAAAGCAAAAGGAAGAAAACTTCTAGAATAAAATAAATGATTAAACTTTTTGATATTTTAATGTAAAAATTTTCCGAGGAAAATCTGAGATACCAGTATTAATTTTTATAATAAGGGATAGTTAATTATAATTCCTTATCTGCTAAGAGAATGCGAAGAATCTGCGAATAGTTGAGACTTTGATGTACAATAATAAAGGCTACAAATTTTTTTTTCTCCGTAACTAAACTCCGTACCAGATCGTAAAAATCAGCTCCCAGAAATACCTTTTCCAAACAACAAAAGGTTACGCTGGTCGTTAGTGCGAGCCTTCTAGCCACGAAGTATAAAATACCCGGTGCTGATTTCTTGGTACCAGATACTGCAACTAACAAAATATGGGTGTTCCTTCGAGCAGCATTGCAGTCTTTGGAAAACCGCAGAAAAGAGAGTTCGTTATTTTGGCTCTACGAGCGAGCAGTTGATCCATTATTTGTCCTGGTCGATTCTGTTCTTAGAATGTTTCCTGCAAACATTTTTCATTAAAAAACATATTTTTATACCTCAAAGAGTTTTTTAATGAAATGATGAAATTTTGCAAGCAACAAAATACAAAAAATCATAGTTCTCGTTACAAAACTTTATCTAAGTTTAGAATTTAAACTCGTCTTTATAAATATACTGATTGCATAAAAAAAAACATACGACCCGTACTATAGATAAATATTTTAGTAGCAACAAAAATAATACTTACACGAAATTTGTTTTGCCACATCTGATTCTGCACATCAATATCGACAAAGAAGACTTCCTTAATGTATTTACTCATAGAAGTATGATTTACTATAAAATACTATAACAAAACTTAAAAAATCAAAGCGTGAAAATCAGTCGCAAATAAGTATTATGGTTAACAATATACTTATTTACAACACTTGATTATTTAGTTAAGCAAAATGTGTTGAAGCTTTTAAGCATTCCCATCTCAGAATCATACAATTTACAAAAATAAGTGTAGTATTTCAAAATAACATGACAAAAATTTCAACTTGTAAATGTGAAATTTATTTTATAATTACATTTTCTTTTACACAAATCTTGATCACTAATGTTAATTACGTACCTTGAGGTTTTAAATACAAGAAATTTTATTGGAAAGACGACTGTGTCGTTCCGTAAATAACATATGGGTCAACGTCTGATTGGGACAAAACAATCAAAGTACAGTGATCGATGAATAAAAAAATGAATTAGGTCTGACGTCAAGTGGCCGAAATATTTCTTGCCTATGAAGGAAGGAAAGAACGACAGAAACGAAGTGGGGAAAAAAGTGAAACACATAGGCCATCACATCAGTAGAGATTATGATAATACCAGTAGACCGTTCGGGGTCATAAAAATAATGCCATGGTATATATCTCGGGCAGTCGGGTGTACGAATATACTGTATCCACCTAACTGTCCGCTGATTCACCCCATTCTATGCAGTCACTTGTCTTCTCTCTCCTGTACTTGTTTTTTTTTTTTTTTTTTCCTTTCATCACTCGGTGATGAAGCAAGAAACATCGCAGAAAACGAGTAAGCACATTGCACGTGAGAGACGCCGACGACACACATAGCCAGGGAGAGGTGGACTAACGGGCCACGATGAGTCTGGAAGATGATCAATTTCAGCCAATTAGTGCTCCATCCTCACTCTGATACTCTCTGCTCTGACTCTCGGGCAGATACTTTGTTCGGGTGGATTCGTGAAAAGTAGCGTGTGTTGTTTAACTGATAACGGTCTCACGTCGTTCTTTTGCACATACCACGAATAGAATGTCTTGTTCGAATGATTGAATAAGATATTGCGACTTGAAGAATTTCACGAAACTTTTTTTCAAACTGTTGTCTCGGTTTAATGTGACCTTTCTATCGATTTTTAGATTGTCGTAGAGTTTCATCGTATATGTGTGAAAGTAACGAATGTTTTGCCTGATATTTTTCATGAAAATTTATCAAGTACCACGACCAATGTGTGGTTAATCTGGACAATATATTTTAGTTTATCTGTAGCTATTTAACTTTTTAATTACTGCGAACGAATACGAGTATGGAGTCTACATGGACAATCAACCCCTCTAAATTATACTCTTTCGACATCAAAGAAAATATATAGCCGCACGCACATTGCAGCTAACAAGATAAAAATGAGAAACCATGAGTAGTAATGCGAGGACAGAAGCAACTCTGCTTAAGTTTCGGTTACGTATCTCGTCGTAAACCACGTCACGCCTAGAGCCAATAAAACGCTGATCCCATTTTTAGAGTTTTGCAGGAAAGTACCTTACATTTTTCTCACAAAGCACCACACCCAGTCTTTCCTTTCTGTCTCTCTCTCTCTCTCTCTTTTTTCCTTTTCGTGACGAGAATCCGAATGCACGACACGAAGGTAAAATGTATGCGTGTGAACGCATGTGTGTCCATGAGTGGGGGAGAAAAGGAAAAAAAATCTATAGTGAGGATCTAATTTTCTATTCTTGTTATTTATTTTTTTCTTCCGATTACCCGCAAGTCCTGACATGCGGTGCCCTTTCGTTTACTTAATTAAATTTATAGGGTAATTTGTCTCTTTGTTTTTGTGTTAATGTAATGATTATTACTGTCACACCTACGTTTAATCGTAGTACTGATCAAATGGTTGTCATCCTGGACACTGTTAGTGAGATAGGTAGAAAAACCTCTTGAGACCAAACAGCTCATAATGAACAAGTTTTTTTATGTGAATGGCATGTTTTTCTTGTACGTTTAGGTGGAAATCGTGGTAAAGTACTGAAGGAAGAAGAGTGATGTGCGTTGTTCACCGTCACGAAAACATGTAGGTACTTCATTTCACCCATGCTCAGTTACCGTCCATCCTATGGACATTGCCGATCCATTTTTTTATAATACTCGTTATATTGATGAAGGTGGTACGCCATTGCATCATAAATTTAGACATTTAAGGTAATCAACCTCTCATCGTTGTTCTCACCAATCAAACATGTATAAAATGGCTACTTATGATGAGTTAACCCAAATTTTCATGTACATAATAATATAATCTGTACTTAATAGGAGCCATAAAAAATATTTTTCAAAAGATCTATACTTTACAAGCTAGAACAAAAAAGTGTAAATTTTCACAATATGGGTAGTGATTTCATAGATCCGAATCCTTTGCAACAACAATTATTATACCGTTTGGGATGATTATCAATCTCCTCTAAATCAACAGCTACTCTGGCTTTCAATAGAAAGTTAAGACTTGCGTCCTTATTTTTTTGTGTAGTTTTCTTACATTTGAAACACTGGATGAGGCAAGGAGACGATGGAGATATGAACGGGGAATCGGTCGACAAAAAGATGGCGACATTTTTTATATTACTCTCTAAAAACTAAATGAAGCTTCAATAATCTTCGTTTGAACTTGACAATATCATCAACTGTTTCTTTGGCTTTTGCAAAGAAAGATGAAGTTTCTTTTTTGGGAATAACTTTCTGTTTAAGGAACACACATCTCTGATGTCAAAAATTGAGATGCTTCAAACTGCTTGTGCAAATTGGTATGATTTTAAAAAATTATTTTCCAGTTTTTTAAATCATCGTTTCTAGCAATTTGGCAAGAAAATTTAGGAATGTCCTCCATTTGATGGCTCATTCTCTTAGATTTTCCTGACTTTACTCCTAAGATTCTTCATAAAATTCGGGCTTTTACAAGTCTCAAAAATCAATTTCCTTGAAGCCTATGAGTCTCTTTAATTTAGAACACTGGCAGACATTGTTATCAAAGAGCTCTTCTATTTTGACGTTGATCGAGAATTTGCGTTTATGACGGTTTCATCAACGCACATCTTCAAAAAATTTCTGATTTTGGTTGCTATGTAGGCACATACGTTGGTGGCCATACTAACTTTATACTAATCAACTGAAACGTTGCTCAAACCAACATCCAACATTTTTGGAGTTTATTTATTCTCACTCCTGAATTATCTCTTACTGATCGTGTGCATATACACTGACCCGCAAAAAAACAATTAATGCTGTTAAAAAAGTCCTCCAAGATTGTCAAACCACTTTGATGTTAAAAAGACTGAAGTAAACTTGATTGTAAAGTCATGGAAACGCAGCATTGATAAAAATTGATGTTTATGATGAAAATAGTCGTAGAAAGCTGAGATTCAGATAATGTATAATAACAAGGTAAACAGAGGGGGGCTTTAAAAAAAATTTTCCAATTCTATTTGTGCCCATACATTGAACTCGAACCAATTTAATTAAGATTATAAATATGCTGGTGGTAAAAAGTTGATTACTTTTCGTGACCACAGCATTGTTGCGAGGCACAGTATAATTGAAAAAAATGCTTATCAGAACTCGTATTGGCACGTGCAACCGGTTTCGTACTCGTCCGATAAAACACTGAATTTGTACGTGATGCGGTATCCATAATAGTCCGTAAAATTATCCCTCGTGATGGTTACTGCACAGGGAATGAGAAGCAGCATTTAATGATTCACCTGATTGGAAATGTAGAAAATTTTATGTCATGAATATGGGAAGTCCAAAATTGAATTTTAATCGTACGTTGTTTACGATCGACCCTTAAGTAATCATTGAAGTGATGATTTTATATATATGATGGAACATTCAGCCCCAGAGATAGGATCAGCTTACCAATCAATCAAATTAACTTGCATTGAATGGCTGCAGTGTTTTTATTTAATTTTTATTATTAAGCAAAAACCATTGAATTTATAGTTACTGACTACAGCTGTTAATGGTAATTTTCGTACCAGAAGAGGTATAATTGCAACATTACAACGTTACTTAAATATAAATACATTTGATACGTACGAATAAAATGAAAATTCATCACAACTCGTGTGTATAATACGTCGTCGCGCGTGTACAACTGAATACTCAATCAGGAAACACCGTCATATTCGGCACAATACAAAACTCGTCTGAAGATTTTATTAGACCATACGCGGTATTATTACTTTAAATTACCGCACGAAGTGATTCCACCGCTGGTGCGTGATCGAACGGCGCTATGCAAATCACTTGGTGTTACGCGAATTCATGTAACGTGTGCGAGTGCATGTAGATGAAAATCAAAGAAACAAAGAGAGACCCGCAGGTGAGAAAAATCGGAGTATACCTGTAAAAAAAATAAAAATAAATAAAAATAAAAATAAATTTAGAGGAACGAGAAGTATTCTGGAAGAATCGCTGGCGCGTGTAAGCATAAGAAATATGAGGAGGAGGACGGAGGGAGCCCCGATGGGCTAACGGTGCAGTGCTCACCGCACGTGTACACATAATACGTATATACGGTAGGACGCGCTTCTTCACCCGACCTATGCGCGCCTGCGTATCTATTGGGGAATAGCAATTTTCTCCCGGGTGCGTTCGCATCTGATATTTATTGCGCGAAACTACTCCGCTCGATAATACAGCCGTTCCCTCTTCGGAGAGGGAGAAACAGAGATATGCTAGCCCCGATCGGCTTCTCCGGTGTACACACACACACACACACACACCGTGGCACAGCTGTATTCCATACTGTTTTCTCAGCACGTATACACCTTCAACGTAAGATATACAGCTATAAACATACTCCCGCGCGCATCGCGATCTGTTGGCCTTTTTTTTTTTTTTTTTTTTTACTCACCGCATGGGTGTTTTATGTGCGCACCGCGCTCCTACTAGGTAGTTTTGGTACATCGCGCCGTTGTTCAGCGGAAAGTTTCTGGCACAGGTGTATTTTGTTTATTTAAAGGAAGATTGTTTTTTTTTTTTTTTTTTTTTTTCGACAATCCACAAAAAGTATCTCGTCAGCACACCAAAATTTTTGGCCAAAAGTGCGCTTACGGCCTCGCGTATTGATCGTCGAGTTAATTAGTCCGCAAATACCAGCCCGTTAGTATCGGACACGTACTTATTTCAGAAATGCCGAGATTTACGCCGAGCCAGTATACTCGTATACGGGTAGGATATGCATCAAGATATAGGGTGTACCGCGCGCGAGCCCTTGCACTTTTTCGTGTTTGCAGACGCGTGCATCTACCCATCCATGTTTATCGTAAATATTCGCCTTCAGCGTTGAGAAATGAAAAAAAAAAGAAAAGAAAAAAAACTTAAACACGAACGAAAACAAACATATACACTTGCTCACTCACACGCATTTACTCACTTATCTGTATTTGCGTACATTTACGCGCATTTAGTATTTATTCAATTCAGCCCTTTGATGGTGTACGTGTAAGCTGCATAATGTGTGTAAGCGTGTATTATAACATCCGATAATTCACTGGTATATTATACACTGGTAAACGTGTGTACGTTTTCATCTGGTCGCGGGCGATCACCGATACAAGTGCGTGCCCATATTTTGCGTGTGTGTGTGTGCGTACACCGACGCACATTTGCACACGTGGGCGCAAAACGGCCTGTGGCCTGTAGCAGTCAAGGAAGAAAGAGAGAGAGAGAGAGGGATGCAGGGAAGAGGGTAGGTAATACATGGCTTCTGTCGGGACAATCTCGTATGGTGCGGGGCTGCCAAGAGAGGCCGGTTTTCTCGCTGGTTCCTCCGCATTGACACATGAATCATGAGAACCGCATGTGGCCGAGACCTTACGGCGCGCGTGTATATTACTACTCGGCGCGCTGAGGAAGAGCCAGCAGCCACCATCTGAGCATTAAGCGCGACGAGAGGAAAGAGTCGATCGGTTAAGTACACGGAAATAAATGCTCGGCAAGCTGGCCGTCTCTCCCCATCCCTCGGATGTATATACTTACTCGCTTGGCGCGACTATCTGGCTTTTATATGCAGGTACACGTTGCTCGCGTTGGTCGGAGTGTTATCATTATAATGTTACGGTTGTACATCTTGCCTGATGTCGAACGCCCCGTGAAATGATTTAGAAGCTGCGCGTCTGAGGGAGCTTGCGTTGACGTGCTTATGCATTACGTGTGGGAACTCGAAATTAGGCTTGCGAGGATGAGGACGATAGAATCGATGAGTTGATACTTTTTTTCTTTTTACGCATATTGCGTTGACGTGCTTTTTAAGTTGGAACAATTTTCGAATAACCTTTGCTCTTCGTTGATCCTTTTCTTAGTAACACCTCCCTGAATAACAATTGGCAAACTTTTCTATCCAACCCGTTGAAATCAGGTCTTCGGTTACTAGTTGCTGTAAGTTGTCAGTGTAAAAATTTTCGTGCCGATTGTACAAATATATAAATATGATAGTGTGCCGAAACCATGTATAATTACTGATGTATAATTACTGAATGAAGCTTATTTTTCTGAATCTCTCGTAAATAAAAGCACGAATAGTATAGTTTTCCTACCTTGGGCTACTTTGAGGGTTGGGAGTGCCCTCGGTAGGAAAAATAGGGCTCGCACCTGGTGCGCATTCAACCAGAGCAAGTACAAGGAGTCCCTCGCTGGTGCTTGCCCTGGTGACATGCGACACCAGGAACGAAAACTACTATTTCCAAAACAAACACTTGGCAAAAAGCCATCAAAGCTGTGTTAGTCGTATGGCACAGTCAGACTTCCGCTCACGTATGGTATTCGGTATTTATGACCAGTGTACAAAACAACAAAAGCAAATTATCATTATAATCATCGTCATCATCTTTGTCACCGTAATCATCATAGTCGTAGTCATCATCATTATCCACATCCTCATTTCATCTTCATCATCATCATCGTCATCATTGTCATTATCATACTAATTGTTATCGTCATTGTTCTTATCCCTATGGCCATTACTATTTTTATCATGACTGTTAGTATCATCGAAGTCATCTTTGTCATCATCACAATTATCATACTCGTTATCACATTGTCTTGTCTCTGGCAAGGGATCTAATTGTTACACTTTTTATTGATTCGTATGTGCCGTGATCAATAAGTATTACACATCCTTTACATTTGAAATTTATTGCTCTTTTCCTACACCTTTTCTTACTATCTTTGACAAATACGTCAGGATCTGTTACAAAGTTTGCGTGTTTCATCGAGCAATGTTTACCAATGATACGATGAACCTTAAAATTCTAAAAAAACAATCTTTCATAGTCATTTGCAATGAAACGAATCAATGTTCGACTTTTATTTCGATTCAAAAAATAATCGGTAGCAAGAATCAGCGAAAAATATTGTAACCACAAAGTCTCTGTCAAGTTGATGAAACCTCGTGTTTACGTATTACTACGAATTATTATACGCTTGGCCAAATGTACGTGCACGCGTGCAAACGAATACATACGAGCACGATTAAATAAAGTGATGCCACACGAACGGTAAAATAAAGTAAAACGCCGGCAGAAAAGTCTGTTCTACACCCAAACGCATTCCCACACACGTACAAACCAGCGCATATAGCCTTCAAGTCCGCAAAACCGTCGCGTCTATATGGATCATTTCACGAAAACTTCGTAATTTCACATCTCAGCCATCGAAAACCACGTATACTTTTCGTTATGGTACCTCTTACTTAGTACATCTCTTATTCTCTAAAGACATGTTTTCCAAATCAAACAGAGAAAAATCTATGGTCTTATCGTAAGATCGAATATTAGGCTAAATCACCACAACCCTAGCCTCGCACTTCGTAAAAATACCTCTTTAACACGGTCTGGCGTGTCTCTCGAGTTTAATTTTTGTTTTAATTTCAGTCCTGGTTACAAAATAATCATTTGAATCAACCTATTGTATATTCCGTTTTATCTCAATTATCGTATAGTTGAAAATGACATTGTTGTATTGTTAAATAAATTTTAAATTTCCAATTTTGTTGATACCCCGTGCATATGATTCTCACAAACGTTCAAGTAAAAAATTTCAACGATTCCATTCCACTTATGGAAACAATTACTTTTTCGCGAAATGATCCACGTATTGTAGATAGTACGTATACGCGGGCAACCCGAAAAGGGAAAAGTCGTAGATTTGTCCGCCAGAGACTCTTAACACGAGAAAGCTCTTACGTATGGGCGAGTAGCTTCGTATTTCAGCCGGCCGATGAGAGATAAAGGACGGACTCGCGCCTCCGCGAGTCCCGTACCTTGTATGTATATACACACGTATGTGAACGCACATACACGTCTTCTCTCTCTCTTCGTTTGCCAATTGCTGCCTGAAAAGAGGCTGCGGATTGATCGCGTAAACGTGTGCGAGGGTATATATTATATACATGCGCGCGCGAGCGAGGCCGAGTATGGCTGACCGCGAGAGAAAAAGGCCGAAGAAAATGAGAAGAGCTTAGCGGTCGTGATGTGGTTCTCTCCTCTCTGATTCTCTCTCCCCCTCTCTCGTTGCACCGAAAATATATTAAACTCTGGAGGCTTGCCAGCGGAAGAGCATCCACCCTGTGTACAATAAGTGCATAGGAACGTTTCGGAAGATATTCCTGAAATGTCAGCATAGTTCGGCACGGGTCACTTGATAACTCCGTGTATTTTTGGCCCTACTATCTTTAAAAACAGATGCCATTGCCTGCCTTGGCAGCGTGCTGTTATTGCTGTGGAGAGTGTGTGAGCGGGACTCTTAGCGAGTGCATAGAACAACCGCGGGCCATTGATGTTGGTTGTGATTGCTAATGCGAGTAGCTTTTACGGAATGGTTTCCTGATATACCCCAAGTTGATATGGAGTGGATGGATGTGTTGATGATCGGATGGAACATCTCTTGGTTTGTAGTTATCTGTTGAGATAAGGGATTCCGTTCTGGTTGGGTTTCGTGGTAATTATGGCCTTTATGATTGACGAACTGGTATATTTGTAATCTGTATTTGAAAAACTATTTGATATTATTGTGTGGAATAAAGACTTTGAAACCATTTAAGTTCAGTGATAGGAAAAGTATCTATTCTCACGAATAGAAATATTAATTGTTTCGTTGTTACGTAAACATGAGTTTCTTCGGTAAAAGTATACAGTATATACACTGACTTGAAATCTTAAATAGGGGTATCCGCAGTTTATAGTATTTAAATTATCTATGGCAAATCATCAAGTATGACGATCGAGTGTATTACGTTTTTTATAGGCATCGTTCAAGAAACATGATTTTCCTGTTGTTGTGTGAGTCAAAGTTTTATAATTTGAGTTCTTGTTCATTAAAAGAAATTACTTATGCTTTAAGGGCCTTACTCTGTATAAAGTATCCAACAGCGCTTCGTTGTGACTTTCTTGTTATGAATAGATTTCCTCACCCTTTGGTTACATAAAGAAATATTCCCTGTCTTCATATTTTATACGTAAATCATCATCTTTGAATTGTAGAATCACATGTATTCAAACCTTTTTCTCACTGCAATAATTTATGGTTGATATTAACAAGAAAATATTAAATGCCAAAAATCATTCCACGAGACTTAAAAACGTGTAAAACTTAATGAAAAATGATTTCATAAGTAGGTTTTGAGTTAAAAGTCGAATTTATAAAGCCATTCAAAAACTTTAAAATTATCAAAATCCAGTGGCAGTCTATGTTAATTAAATGAGTATTGACTCAATTTTGCTCAAAGTTAGCCAAAATCCTTTAAATCCTCCAAGTCTGTGATAAGACTGTGATGGATTTTTAATCGAAACTTCCAAGTCATTCATTTATACGCAGCACCACCATTTTCGCTAATTAACAATTCCGTAGCCCTAAAATTTTGTATCCATCTATTCATGTGCGGTCACATTTAGAACTTTGCAGCCTTTGCAAATTTCATTATTATTAAGCCTCGTAACTTTAAAAGAAAATTTACGTACCAAGGGCGAGATATCTCTCGATATTCAAAAAAGATGGCCACAAACAGGGCGCTAAGCGGATCTGGCGAGAAATCGGCTCAAACGTCATTTCCTCCAACTCGCAGTTTAATAATTTGTGGCTCGCGTCAGCAGAAACGGAAAGGTGGTGGAAAGCTAGTAAGCGTACAAATGTTTCGGAGACCGAGGGGGGGAGGTCCGCTAGGGTAGCAAAAGCTAAGGGGATGTATAGATAACGACCTGACCTACGGGACCGCAGGTATACGTAAGCTCTCTTGTGAAAACTCGCTCCTTTCGGGAAGGGATGATGGAAAAGACGGAGGAAGGAGGAAAGAGCCATGCGACCAGGTAGTGCTTGAAAGTGCGTATATATATCTGCTCCCTTTAATCTTGAAATACGCATGGAAATTTTGCCAGCAACACGCGTGCTATTTGCATTTTACTCTGACTTGTGGAAATAATACCTAGAGATTTTAGGCTAGCTTTCATACTTTGGTTATTAAACGTTACTTCCAGGTAGAAAATTTAATAAATTTACTTGACTAGATAATAGGAGAGTATGAAAACTTGCGCACAAATAAAAAATCATTTTACTACCCATCATTCTTTCTTTGGGAAATAGTTTAATAGATGTAAGTATGCAAGTCCTTGGATAAAGAAAAATGGCTAAAGCGTCCATGGTGATAGAAAAGATCGTAATTTTGGGACTTGTGAGAATATGATGTCCTACACGCTGTAAAGTCGAAGAGAAATGGAATTCGACGAAGATAATGAAATAGTTGAACAGTTAATTAATAAAATTAATAAAATAATTTTACTGGGACATGGCTAGAAAGACGTCATTTACAGTCATTGACAGTATGTTATTAATTAATAATCGTAAAAATTCTTTTCACCATTACATTCCTTGTACAGTATTTGCACGAATAAAATTCTGCAACTAATCACAAAAGTAATGGACAGTTAAATTTTTTTATGGTACAGCTACAGTGTAGCGAATAAATCAGAAACTCTATAACTTTATACTACTGTTTTTTTGTTGTTGTTTTTTTTATTTTTTACATTATTTTTTGAATAAAATAATTATTCACGATATCAATTAAACGAAAAGCATTATTAATCCTAGTTTTGATTGTTATACCCATAATCGTTTACCATACTTTATAGCAACATTTTAAAACTCAGTCTAGTGTCTTTATTCCAATACAAAAATCTGTTTCATTTACAAAACAAATCGTGACAACGATAACAATAATATTAATAGTAATAATAAATGTGTACGAAGAATACAAAGAGGATCAAGAACCTTTGGAGGTACTTATTTAAGTTAGCTCGAGAAAAACACTCTGTTTAGCGCACCAATGGCAACCTCGTCCGCAGAGTCGTTGCACTTGCCAAGGTTCACTTAGCCGCATCAGCAGCAATGCGAAATTCAGCGAAAGATCGAGGGAGAAGCGAAGATAGAGCAATCCGTAATGTCATCGTGCTTTGGCTTGATGCCATGCAACTTTTACCGCTGTCCCTCACTGGCACGAGATTTCGCGAAGAATTCGCGGTTTATTGCCACGGACACAGGAATAAACTCGCTCGCTCGCCTCCCCCTGCGAGGGAATAAAAGCCCAAGTGAAGTTCGCGCACCTAAGAGGCCTCCGCGATCGAAAGCCTGTGACCTTGCGTTTATACTGGTGTACAATTGTTGGCGAGAGTATACGATCAGCTCTCTGAAAAAACGTTTTATCGCGAGGCCAAAAAAGTGGAGGATTATTACTTTTGGTGGACTGCGTTTGAGACAAAACTTAATATCCTTTATTTTACCTATACTGTTGGAATATTAGAGAAAAATGATTCAAAGAATACTTGTAGTATTATCAACGTCAGGGTCAAGTGGGAGTTGCATGAAAAAGACAGGATAACAAAATCACGTAAATTGGTCTTTTTGTTTTATCTCAACAAATATTGCAATATAAACGTAAAGCACCTGTGTATCCCACGATTCTCCGAAAAAACAACAAAATTTGTTTTCTCTACATAATAGCTAAAGACTTTTCGGCGACTCACTCGTCAATCACGCGTGAGTGCAATTTTCCCTTTTGTTCCCTTTCTTCTCAACATTCTTGGTAAGACCAACGTTGGAGGTAGCCACGGACGAAACAAGCGTCTCCATCAGAGCTCGTGGGCTCTTTCTCCTTCTCACTTGGAGAATACGACGTCCCTGATCGCTTTCGAACGACCGCTTAAACTTGAACTCTCTCGTAATAGCCCGCGAACCCGGTGTGCTTTTAGCGGCTGCACTCGGGAAAATATATATATTTAGCCGCAGGAGCTCGGTGATTGTCAACAAAAATATCTGGGCGCGCTCGTTTAGCTTTTGCTGCTTATGGTCGGCGATGATAAATCAAAGCGTGAATAATGCTCTTGGAGAACTTTCGGGTGTGTTGAGAGTGCAAAAAGTTTTCGGGAAAAACTGCGTGTTCGAGGAAAGAGGAAATATATTGATGATTTCCGCAAAAGATCGCTCATAAGGATTGCCATACGTGTTGAGCATCTAAGCGTTTCTCAATGGCTTTTTATGATTGTTTGAGGTAAACAGTGGCATGATTGTTGCTTTCTTCATAAACCACTCGACATCTTAAATAATGAAGTGACCAAGTTTAATATCTTGGAAAAGTTTGGATGTATCATTGTCTCAAATTTCATGAAAAATTGTTGAGCTTTAAGAGCGAATCAGTTTTGCTGTGCTTTGATTATAACGTTAGATTGGTAAATTCATCAGAATTTGCAGTTTTGTTGGGAAGTAAAAAAAAAAGCACGTAAAATAATCTAATTATGACAAAAGTTTTGTATAGCAAATAATTGGTGAGAAAGTTAAGGGAGCAGCTACAGAAAATTCCGTTTTCAACGACTATTGGAGATAATGTCACTTGCAAATTAGTTATTATCTAAAAGAAAACGATTTCTTAAATGTCATTTTTCGCATTTCAAAGTTTTATTCTGTTGAAATTTGTCTAAAGATGCATAAAATTCTGATAAAAATGTTGGCATGGGTAGTAAATAATGGAATGAACTGAATCAATATTTTTATTCGCATCATCTGTAATTGAAATAGTGATGTCCGAACATCTTGAATTATCTCATTACAATAATTAAGTGAGAAAAACTGAGAAGTCATTTATGGTATTACGAGCTACTAAGTTTTCGTAAAATTTTAATGACTTTGTAAAACTTTTCGTTGCTTGTGTTCGATTTTTGCAAGTCGTTTTTAACGCATCAATTTGTATATGTTACTTGAAAGCGCACATCCAACGTAGAAGATTGTTTTTCAAACTTTTTTGTGACACCTCTAATGACGTGGGAATCAATTTGACATTTTTACCGGTTTGCGTATGAAAGCAATCTCTCAAGATAGGGGTAAAGGGTATAGTTATTGACACCTTAAGGTAGTGATTGACCCCTGTATAATTTGTAAATCTATATGTAAAGACTCCATTTAAAAATGCATGTGACGGTCAATCACTATCGGGGGGTCAACAACTGTACCCTTTACCCCTACACGTACAATTCAAATTTATGAATAAAATCTCCACGTGTACCATTGTGCATCGACCATCGAGATATGAAAACTCCGTCATTATGGTGTCGTTATCAGAGCAACTCAACGATCACAAGCCTCGGTGAAAAAGCACCCGACCCGCCACAAAGTAACCATCCTTTCACAGTTATCAATCGATGGGCAGAGGCGCTCCCAGCGCTGCACGTCAAAGAATCATCTTCCATACGTTCCGGCATGACGTGTCACGGCTCTTACTGTGACCACCAAACGAGCCCCAACACGCAAGTTTACGCAGCGAATGAATAAGTAACGAGATAGCGTCCGCTTATTCATCCGTCTAATCGAGGCTCGATTAAGGGCGCGCTCGCTCGGGGAAACGAGGGGTGCGGTAACGCAGAGAGAGAGAGAGTCAACGCGTAAGATGGAAAACAGAGAAAAAGACCAAACAAGTCGTACATATACATGTGGCACGGCTACCCATAACCATGGCTTTCCATCGTTATAAGGTATCGCGCCTCCGAGCCCACGAGCGTTCATCCATCGTCCACTTGATACGCTGGCTGATCGATGATGCCCCCATGACTCGACACGTGTGCATGATGGGTCACATGCATACTTTTCGAACGAACCCCACCCCTGTGATCTACGTGACGTGAACTGCACGTGTTTCTGTAAATTCAACGAAATTCTAATTTCACGTGACTTCTTCATCTTGCGGGACCTTTGTCTTCAACTACTTTTTTTTTTTTTTTTTTTTTTTTTTTTTCTTATTGTTGACTCGTCATGACGAATGACGTGTTTTTTCATCAGCACATTGAATTTTTCATTTATTTTCTTATCTACGGTCAATGTAGCGATACGAAGATAAACAAACATCCATATAATCCGTTGTTTCAACCAAGGACTAATATATCTGACTTACGAAAAAATAATAATAATATTGGATGAGAACAATGGTGCGAGGAATAAAAGGAGGGACAAACGCACGCGTAAAACCAAGGGGAGGGAAGAGGCTCGGGACGATTGTGGATTCGAAAGTATAAAAAATAAATCTCCTTCGTAAAGTCGCGCGTCTTCTTCATTTGTTTTCTCAGGAGCTGGAGCTGGAGGGGGCGATGTAAGAGGCTGTACAGGCGAACGCGATGATAATAAAAGGCGCTAAAGATAAGAGCTGCTGGAGGAGGGAAGCCGAGAAAAGGGCGCGATATCGGTCTTCGACGCAGGGACTTTATTGGCTTGGCACCCGCTACTTTGGGCTGCCTCTCTTTCTTTTCTTTTATTTTTATTGCGCGCAAGATCCGCGAGTGCCGCTATAAAAAAAAAAAAAAAAAAAAAAAAAATTGATTCCATCCACGCGTTGCCCTCCTCTTTTGGGTTTTAATGCCTCGAGTGACAGCTCATGAGTGGAGCAAGGGTCTTTGGCTTTGGGAATTTCATTGTTGGCGCGTTATGGCTTTTATTTAGGGTGCTGGTCGAGGGGACCTGAAAACTGTGCTCTCGGAAAAAAGTTAAGCCATCATAGGGAAATGTTCTTTTCGCGTTGGATCGTGTTTGGTTTTCGATTCTGGAAAAGTGTGCTTACAGTGTTCGATATTGATTTTAGTCGAGTGCATCGTGGCAAACATTTTTTATTTTGGCATAACTAACGAAAAATTTTGTATGATTTGACAAAGTCCAGAAATATGGATTTAATTTTCTTGCTCAGTCAAACACTCTTTATGCTTTTGAAATTGCCAACAATAACTTATTTATTATCAAAAAACTGTAACATATATGAATTATTATTATGACCGTCGCTTCACGAGGACGATTGCAGGTTTAACGGATATACAGGCACCGTATCGTTACTTTGTATCACGTATTGTACGTCCAAGTTACGAAAAAATCCCCTGTACTATCTGTCCAAGATTTTTTTTCAATTTCCATCGTGTCAGAGTCAACCGGCCAGCCATGGATTGTAATAACAGAGTGAGCCTACAAAACTGACTCTTCTCTTAATCGTGCAAGCGCAGCACTTATTTAGCGCTTTTCTTATCCCTACCGGGATTCATTAAATCGGGTAAGAGGTCTCGCTTTTCCAGAAAATGCGCCTGTTATATTCCGGCTCACGGGGGACCATCAAAATTGCTCCGATCCGCAAAATCGTGTTCTCATTAGCTTTGACGATTTAATTGGGCGGAAAATTATGCTGTCAAACGATGTAATTACGATGCGCGCTTCGAACAGGGGGTCTTGCTCTATTACTTTGTTGCCGTTGTTGCTGATGGAGAAGGAAAATTGCGATGTCTTGGGTTTTTGATATCTCGGTGGAAGCTTTGGTTATTGAAGTATGGTTTTTTTTTTTTTTTGTTAATATCAAATGTGTTATGCTGATGGGTTTAAACAACAAATTGCAGAATTTACTCTAAATAATAAGGTGTATTAGAATTGATTCATCTATAGAAAAATTGTACATTTTATTTTCAAAGACGTATGAATGATTGTTCCGTTTTGTCACACATTATACCTTCACTTAATTGATCTAAAAATTAGTGGCAAATTTTGAGTATGATTTCTCATCAAATAGATAGTTCATCGATAATCTAAATGATTGATTGTTAAATTGAATGAAAATTTTTACAATAATCGCTTATTAAAGATAAAAAGGTTTTACTAATGGACAAACATAACTAATAGATATGCCAAGTTGAAGTTTATTTGTACCGTAGCAATATTTTTACTTACAAGTAATAATTATTTTGATAAAAAATTTGTTTTTATAACTGATATAAGGATCTGAACTTCATTTATCGAACACTACATTTTTCTGAAATTTATTTACAACTGTAAAGCTTGCAAGAAGTAAGAAATTGGTAATAATTACATAAATTATAAGTACAACTTTCCAATAAATCACTACCAAAAATCTTTTTTCCATTACCTAAATTTCATCTATTTTTTTTTTTCTTCAAAATCTTCCTCTTGCAACATCAAGTGCATTTTAACATTAGCTTAATTCTCAAGTTAACATCTTTCAACTCTTTTTGACTTTTACGTATTGTTTTGAAGCTCCATCTACAGCTCCAATGCACAAAAAATACGAAATACGAAGTACAAGAGGCAGCAGTAGCACATACATTGTACGGTAAACTATGCAAAAGAGGAGTAGGTAAACAAGATTTTTAAAGGGGATGAAAGATATCTGACAATTATTTCGTAAACAATAGTTATTATAACATAATCTTGATCATAACGAAAATAATATCTGTTTCGTGAAAAATTTCGTACTTACATTCATCACTGTCAAATCCTAGCTCTATGTGACTCAGCAAAAAAATTACAAAGCAAAGAAGTCCTTAGGAATTGATTGGAATGTCTTGCAATTGAAACATAGTCAAAGGAAAAAAAAAAACACAAAATCTTCAATACTATTTTCATTGCAAAGCAAATCTCGCGGAACAAATGCAAAATCAAAGTCGCATCTTTCTTCGACTAAAATGAAAAGCAAAAAAAACAAAAACAAAAAAACAACAACTCGACGACATCCCTACATATGTTACAGTAAACGACGTCCATACTGGATCTTATTTTCCATTCGTACGAACCAGGAACATGACCATGACAACGAGACACGACGTTGGGGCTTATCTACGTCCACGGTATGTATGAAAATTCCTGGGTGGCGCGTCGAAAGGATTGCTCGTTACTTTTGATTTTAGCAAGTTACGCCAGCAATTACCGGTACACGCACGTATTCCGCTAGTTCTGGAAAGAGGATCGACGCCAGGACGAAAAGGAGTACAGAAACGCAGGCTCGTTAAAACGCGAGCGAAGTATACTCGGCCAATGAGTCGCGGAATAGTTAAGCTCAAGGTGAGTCGCAAAGTAGCGGGATAGGTATAGTCCACGAGGATAGTCGAGGACTTTGTTAAAGAGAAGCTTATTATGGGCGTTTGAGTACATACATGTACTCGTACGTGCAGTTGAGATGCGTATACATATGAATAGGTGCTGTCTTTCAACTGTCGAGGTATATGATGTAAACGTTCAGCACATGATGACGCTATGGTCGTTAACGGAGTTGAGCATGAAAAATCGATTCGATCGATGCAAGTATAAACAGATATGAAGCGATGAATACGAATGTCCATATACACTCACCTGTACTACATCGTGTGTATAATGCGGTATAATGTACTAGATAGTGCTTGTAGTGTGCACGTGATTACATAACTGTTTTTTGTTGTATTATTCTGTAAGTAACAGCAACAATGTTTTGGTAGAGTCATTTTCATTCTGTTTAGGGAAATCAGGACTTTACAAGAGTCAATAATTTTCTTGATCTTGTCTGACGATGTCCTGTATTAATACGTAAAATAAAACCAAGATAATACGAAAAACTAGATCTTAAGACGATACATTGGGATACTTTCAAGATATTTGTCTTACATGCCGTGGCCCAAAATGTTATAAGAAAATTGTGTAAAATAATTACACAAATTAATAAACATGTTAATTGTAAATAAAAGCCGAAAATTCAATCCAAAAACAACTCAGGACAAGATTATGCATGTTAAAACCAAGATAACATTTATATCATCGATAATTTTTAAAGAACAAGGTGGTATTGGTCTAAATCTTGTGTAATTTGACACCATGAAGTTCTTACTTAATTGTTAACGTAAAAGAAAATCCAGAATTAAAAGTTCTGAGAAAATAAAAATATTTCGCCCCTAAGCTTGAAAGCATGCGTTTCAATCACTTGAGCACGACTGAATGCTGCGATACTTTTGCACCCTTTGCTTCGATTTTGTAACTTCTCAGCGAAGTAATCTCGGGACACTTAAATTTAATCCTGGAGCACAGCATTAGTAGATTACTCGCGTTTCTTGCAACTCGTTCTATCGGAACTCCCTAAGAGTCCCCGGAAAAATCGTTCTCATCTACGATGGAAGCATCACCAGATTCGTACCAGAGGCAAAAAAGTACGTCAAAAGGAAAAAAAAAAAAAGAGAAAAACGCGGTCACAGGGGTCGAGAGGGAGAAAGGAGAACCGCTTAGGCGAACAGCATCTGTAAAAGCACTCTCGGTAATTTGTGTAGCCGTGGCCGAGCGAGTTTCTCAGCTTAACGACTTCCCCATCGCACTGCGTGAGTAATTCAATCATCAATGGCGTCTTTGCCTCCTCTATTTCTCACTTCCCTCTCTCTGGTACGCAGGGTCGATACTTATTTATTCAACGATTGTTTCTTCGTTCATTTTTCCCCTCCTATCCGTTTTTTTTTTTTTTTATCAACATTGGGCTCATTGCCGCATCAGCTATTTCAACGCAACGAAAACTGAGGAGACTTGTGGTCAGATTTGATGATTAGTTTTCGCAGATGTAGTCATTATAAGAAAAAAATCAAACCGTATGAATCGATGAATTCCGTTATTCTTTTCTCATGAATGTGCTGATTCTCCTTATGCTATTTCACGCTATCGTAATTGATTGATGTTAATTGCAAAGGAAAATTGTGAATGAAGGTAATGTTTTTGCAGCCAGGATTTTATTTTGATTTTCATTCCATACATTTTATTAGGATTAAGACTCAATATTAAGGGATGATTTGGAATTTGATTAGAAATAATAATTCATGTCTGAGGTAATAACGTTTTTTTTTTGACTCAGTGAATTACACTCGAGGACAACAAATTTTAAAGAGCATGAAAAATAGTGTTAATATTAGGAAGAATGAGTTAATGTGTTCTACAATGCAAATCTACTAATTTCATCAATATTTATGTCAATTACAGTCATAGTTATTGTATAGTATTTAATCTATTAAGTAAATTGCGGTAGAAAACGTTTATTACAAATATTTATCATTAAGATTGTAATCAACAAACTACGAGCTAAAACATGAATTTATAAAATGTACCGACAGAAAGTAGTTTATGGTTTGAGGGCACAAAGCTGTAATTGAAAAAAAATCATGCAGATCTAACCTGATGAAAAAAATTTGGATTAACCTACGTACTGACCCGAAGAAAACTTCAAACTAAAAATGTTATAATTTAAACGTTATTTTTTGAAATAGAACAAGGAGCTGTCATCTAGCTGTCACCAGTACAAAGCACGAGAAAGTTGCCATTTTTAAACTATTCATATTTTTTTACAAACAAAAATTGTTAAACTACACTTGTCCGAAAAAAATCTTGTTTCTACAAAAAAATCATTTGTCCCTTATTTTTATTAAAAAATGTTTTCAATAATACAAATAAACCTCCATATTTATCCGATATAATTCTTTCCTTCCATTTTTTTTCGTTTCTGTTATGCTAACTTCACAGGCTCTCCCTCCTCTGATAAAGAGAGTCACCTGTAGCAACTCTAAAACGTAGATGAGTCGTATCATTGGTGAAATATAATGGAGCAGACTAGCTTTACTCTGAAAATAAAGATAAAAAAACGATGTGGACAAAAAGAATTAGCAAAGTTCGAGGTACGCATTTCATTACTACAAGTTCGCCAACTTATTATAAATTAGCATAGAGAGAAAAGGGAACCTTTTTTGAACTTATGTATACGCAAATCGAACAAAGGGCTAAAAAAAGAATGTTTTGTGTTTTTGCTGTCTTTCCGTTTTCTCTTTTTTTCTCCCTCCTTCACTCTATACCTTTTCGTGAAATTAGTAGCAGGTGCATGGAAGGTAGATTATTTCCTGGAGTTGGGTTTTCATTTGCTCATTGTGACGCTAGAGAGGCACCATTCGAGAAAGTTTGGGGATCTTGGTTGCGAGATTACTTAAAAGAGACCATTCGAATCGCCTGGCGCTACAATGGAAGTTTTCAACTTTTACTATTTATTGCCTTGTTATTTTCCTAG
Source organism: Copidosoma floridanum (assembly GCF_000648655.2). The sequence goes on from NW_019379549.1 coordinate 853,592, forward strand.
AAATGTTAAATCCAACTGCTGTAGATAAAAACTTAATAATTAAGTATTATCTAATAATTTATAAGAAATGCACCAGAACTCAAAAGTTTCCCCCAAATCGTTCATCTTTAAAACCCCTCACCTATCGAATCTTTGATCGAATCTTGAAAAAAAAAAAAAAAAAAAGAAGAAACTTCCTTCCAACCTGAGCGCAATAATTCCGACGCGATGCGTTTTCAAAGCCCATTAAAGACCCTTTTTTTCCTCTAGCCCTCTAAGGCCCTTCCTCTTTTCCCTTTTGCTCTCTTTGCGCAACTCCTATCCATTATGAAGTCGAGACACATACACCCGAGCAGAGTGAGAGTCCCGGCCGTGGCGGTGCAAAGCCCGGGGCTTTTCGAAACTTTTAAATCAATCAATCAATCGGGGAGTTCTCGCCGATCGGCGGTCGCCTTTGAAAAGACAAGTTTCACGACGTTAATAACCCCCACCTTCCGTGTACTCTTTTCCTCGCTGCCAAGCTCCCTTTCAAGTCCATCTCCTTTTCCAGGCGCGCGAGGGGCCGAGGGGAGAAAAGCTGCAGCCAGCCCGATGGCTCCGGGAGAGTGAGACATCCATTGGAAGGCGGATGATACATGAGGGGAGTTCAAGCTCGGCCGGGCCCGAGGAAAAAGGAGGAGCAGCGCACGGACGCGCAAAAAACCGCGATGTAGGTGAGTGAGGGCACGTACGTGGGTTTGTGTGTAGGTACGTATAAAATATCGCGTGTGTATGTGTGTATCGCCGAGAGAGGAGACGAGACGGCGGGAGGAGATAGAGACGCGGATTTCAGGAAAGTAATGATTGAAAAAAGTTGAAAATCAAGAGACGCGCCGGGGGCGAGCGGAATCTCGGGAGAGATAAGATGGAACGCGAAGCAAACCTGGAGGGAGGAAGGGGGGCTGAAAGGGAAGAAAAATGGCGGGTGAGAGATGCTGATCAAAAGGATGGATAGCGAGCGAGAAAAATAATCAAGTCGGGAATGAAAGACTCGAGCTGGTGGGGCACGACACTTTTTTTTTATTTTTTTTTTTTAATAAACACCTTTTGTGCGTCCTTTTTAATCTTTCGTTTCCGTAATGAGCTTTTGAAATTTAAATGCGACTCTGTGTTGAGGTGTACATTTTCAAAGGATTGCTTACACTGTTGAGCTTGAGATTTTTCATTTTCTTGTTCAACGTAGGAACTCGCGCTTATCTCCTTTGGGGTAGGTACACTTTTTTAAAAGCTAAAAATAGAAATTACTCTCGAGAGATGAAGAAAATGCATATAATTTTGTTCAGTTAGTTTCTTGGGACTGGGAGTAACTATGAGTTTTTTTGTAGAAAGGTTGGTGCATGGTTAGAGGTAGACGCTAATTACCGTCAAAAATGTTTTATAAATTTCATTTCACCCCGTTTTCAGGAACTTTTTAATTTATGGTAACAGTAATTTAAAAAACATTAAATCTCGCAATTTAACTTTCAAGTCAGATTTTTAGGAACTCATTGTTAAATATTTTAAAAATCAACCAAAAAAGATAAAAAGACGTAAGATCGAAATCGAGAGCTTAAATAGTTAAAAGGGTCTGCAAAACTCACCATTTTCATTGTATTCTACGTTTACTCAATATTTAAAACGTTCGCAAAATCTGTATGAAAAAAATTTCTGTGCACGCATCAGTTGAGTAATAAATAATGAACACGTTGCTATACTATAAGCTCACGAGTTTGAAAAAAATAAACATGTAAACCAAAGTGTTTTAAAGATGTGATAAAAATCAAGCTCTGAAGTATTTAGTTTTAAAACACTAGGGCTTGTAGTGTAAAAATTGATCCAGAGGAATTGTCATTCTCAAACAACTAGGTCAGTGGGTTTTTACAATTTGTTCCAAGTATTAATTTCCATGCGAATAGCAAAATTCTAAAACTCTGGTTAAAACTATACCATCTACTAACTCAATGCCGAGGGGACAGGCGATCAAAACAATTTTGTTTCGATTGCCAAAAAAAAAAAAAAAAAAAATGAATCTCCCACATGATTCACCAAAACATCGTGGGAATAAACGAGGCAATGAAAAAAAAGTGCTATTCGAGGTGAGCCTTCCACGCAGCAACGGGAAGCACGACAAAAGAGAACGAGAGGAGCCACGACAAAGCGAGTATTTATATGTCCAGGGAGGCCAAAAAAGATCACCGGTACAGGCAGAGGCAGCTCTCGGGGGACCAGTATACCGGACCCCGGCCCTCCTCATCCGAATCGGTCGCCTCTCGCGTGGCAATACAACGCGCTACGTCGCGTGCCCCCCCCCCCCTCACGAGAGGCAAAAAGAATTCGAGCGCACTTTCAGCGGTGCGTACGCGTGCCTACTTATAGAGCGAAGGTCGTTTTGACCCAAAGAGAGGGAGGATGGGGGAGAGATGGGAATGGCCTAAGGGTGTCCCACGTAATGGTCGTGTCGTGCGGTGGTGGCGGCAGCATCAGCGAGCAGGGGGCATCATTAATCAGCCGCTGCAGCCTATGTTCTTTGAATCCTGGGGGCTAATTGAGTGCGCGTGCTCGGCTCGTTTCTCCTCCCTCCACTTCGGACGGCAATAATTACGGATACCGAGAGACAGAGAGCGGCTCGACTAAGTGATTGCTTTTTATGTACTTAACCGGTCGCGGCGGCTTTTACGGACTCGGTGCTGATACACTCTGGCGATTGTGTTGCCGTGTTGCATGGCTATATATATAGATATGCGTGTGTGTTGCGCGTCCACGGGATGAAGGAGCAGGGACAGGGATGAGAGCCGTATGAATTAGCCGGAATCGAGGGGGCGGTGTTTGTAAAGAGCGTTTGATGGAACACAAAGATACACCGAGGACTGGGAAAGATATCGGTTTGTCGCTGTTGTCTTTATCGAGTGGTTGATGACTCGTTTTTTGTTTTCCTCCCCCGGAGGATCGGGAGATTTTCGCTTTGCGAGAATAATTGACTGATAAGTTGCGTTTGGAGCTGTGAAAATTTTTGCTGAATCGCATTGATGGGACACTGAGAGAAAAAAATAAAATAAAAATTATGGAGACATTCTAGAGAAAATTACCATTCCGTACAGTTAATCGAATGGTAGTAGGCAAATAAGGAAAAAGTTATCACTTTTAACAAAAAAAATTATTGTTTTAACAGTTAAAATTGTGGTTTAAAAAGTAAAAATTATTGTTAGAAGAGTAAAAACTACCATGCTTGGTTTGGGTTTGGTTGATAAATTTTACTTTCTCGCACAGTAGATTTTACTGTTCTAATCATAATTTTAACTATTCGAACTATAATTTTAACTGTTAAAAGTAGCAACTTTTCCCGTCTTTTGCCAGCTTGCATTCGATTTACTGTGCAGAATGGTAATTTTTGCTCGAATTTCTCTATAACTTTTATAATTTTTTTCTCAGTTCCTTGAAAAAATTTGATTGTCATTATTAAGTTTTAAATCCCACCACGTACATAACTACTTTTGTAATACTTGCTACATTAATAGCCTTACTTGAATAGCACAAATGTCATTACGGAAGTCATTAGAACATTACGAGGCATCAGTCTTTATGTGACCATCACTGAAACAGCGTATTTTTACCCTACTTGAATTCTGCAAAACTTTAGATATTAATAAATCACACCTAATATCCATGTAAGGAGAAAACGCAAAAATAGTAGATGCTAATCCCGCATGTATAAATGTCAGTCGATGTAAAGTTTCGAGGAACACCCAACTCGTTGTCAACAGCTTGGATCCATCGATCGGCTTAGCTCTCCTCCCTCTTGGCGCGATAGCTCCTAAAACGCGCATCGTGCCCGGCCGATTCCTCTTGATGGATCACTTTAAGGCGTACACGCGAACTTTGCGAGGTATTTATTTTAGTTTAACAGGCCGTGATCGATTTTTTTTCGGTGGCCAAAAAAAAAAAAAAAAAAAATAGACAAAAAACGCCCATGTATAGACCCATTCACTTTGGCGTTTTAAGGATGGAAAAGATGCATCACGCCGTGATGTATGCCAATGGCACCGAATCGTTGGGAAAATCATTCTGCTACGTAGCCTATTTTTAAAAAGTTTCGTGCCAAGGGGTAGTAGATACATCTCTGTTGTACTCATCCACGCGTAAAATCAGACGGAAAGGAATTCATTAACCGAGAGGGGGCAAATCACACCTTTCAGGCTTTCAATCATCCGATAAAGGAAAAACGATTCCTCCTCGCGATAGTTCAAGATTGATCTGTTGGATGGTTAGTTAATACAGAGAAGGTGTTTAGTTTTATCATATAAGCTTAATTCGTCATGCTAAAGTATCGCGATAGGCGTGCATAATCTGAGTAAAGTGAGAGACTTTCAATCACCTGATAAAGTTACCCTTGCTATAGCTCAGTAATAAAGGTACATCAATGTTCTTTGGATTTTTTTTTTTTTTTTTCATTATAATTCCATTTCGTATACTAGAAAAGTGATGAATGTATGATGATTAATTTTTTTCTAAATAATCGCTGATTGATGAAAGATTCGTCAGTCGTATTCGTATTTGCGAAATAAATTACCGTAATATTTTAAAGACACGTTCATTTATTTTTAACCAATGTCATTGTGAGTAGTTGAATGTCAACGCAAAAGCCTTAAAAGCCTTACTTCATTTTTCTATTGATAGATACGCTTGAAACTTATCTCGTGTTAGGCAATTTGTATAAGGATCCGTAAACTTTTCACTCCACTGTCGTGGAGCGACATGATAATTCACTCGCGCGATGCTAAATAAAAAGTGCTCGTCTTTCGGAGTGTGTACCCGTAGTACAAGCCCGAGTATCGAATTCCTCGACTTACCACCAAAGGCGCCACACCGAAATAAAATTAATCACTTTGAATCTCGTGTTTCAAAGGAACTCACGTGAAAGCGAGTTATTGAAAGAAACTCCCTGGAAAAACGTGCTCGGAAGTACAGAAATAGCACCCAGCCTTGTCTTTCTGCTCTTTGTGCGTATAATACTCCCCTTCTCTCGTTTCCCCTTTGGTTTTCAGGACATGTAGGTAAGCACGGAATTCGAAATCATTACAGCAAAGACTCAAAGTCTTTCGCTGTATCGACCTTTTTCTCCTCGAGGGCCTATCTCTTGAGGGCTGGCTTTTATTGTACTCTTGCAAAAAAAGAACCTTTGCAGTTCACCCTTTTTCCTATATGTTTCTGGCCTCCTTACACCCATTTTTGTGTGTGCGTAATTGGAATTTTTGTAATGCTGACTTGTTTGCCATGCAGCTATAAAAAATCAGCTAATAATTGACAGATTAAAATATTCAAGTGGCTTTTTTGAATACGAGCAGATTATATCTTCTTATATCTCGATTATTAGGCTTGCTTGAAATCAACGTGACAATAATGATGTATTTGTCTTGTATATAAATAAAAAATAAATAATAAAACACATCTATTTTGTTGACAGAACAACAAGTTTTCATTTAAAGATATCATTTCTCAAAATAACTGAAGATTCAAAAAATCGTGGTTACCAACTTACTCCATACTGATGTAGATGAATAAGTTGGATTAATTTAAGCAAATTTGTGTAAATAAACGTATAAGAACTAACATCGAAATAGTGAACTTCTAAAATACAATTATGTAGTATGATGAAAGAAACAATTCCCACTAAAGCTGCTGTATTTGTGTCTTTACTGTTAAACTATACTCCAATCATCCTAAGCTGATTACAAATTAAAATAAGAAAGATTAAAACAAAAAACAAAAAAAATTGCGAATTAGAATAAGAAAGATTAAAAAAAAAAAAAAAAAGTCAAATGAAATCATTTGTCGAGTTACCGGGTAAAAAATAAGCAACAAAGCTGCTTTAATTCATATAGTTGTATTTAAATAATCGTTTTCCAATAGAATCTACCATATTAATAAAACAAAGTATCGCACATGTATTTTTTAAAGTTGAACCACTTAAAATTCCATTCGAATTTGGAACAAAATGTTAACTAAGTTACAACAGCACAAAACAAGTTCCAATGTGCTAGTTCTAGTTTCCTGAATTTTTATTCTTTTTATTACAGACATTAATTTCTTAATTTAATAGTAACAGAACACACTTAGTATGTTTTGCTAAAACTATTTTTAAACATTTCATAGTAGTATACATGTATTTATATATTCATCTAATACTTTAGCCATGCTATATCGACTCCTTGTACAAAGTCTCGCCTTATTCACATTTTCTCATTCAAATTAACATTGGAAAATCTGAATAAGGATGGACTTAGTACGAGGCGTCGATATACACATACGCAGCCGAGTTTCATAAATTGAGTCACATATGTAATAAATAAAAACAATGGATACTACTGAGACGTCTTAATTTTTTTTTTTAATGCTTGTATGATATCGACTTGTATGTTTTTATATGACTTACAGTGGGATAACTGCATGATTTGAGTTTTACAAATTTATAGTAAAATCATGTACGTAATGTCTAAAAAGTTGTTTTGTGCTCTACGCGGTCAACAGCTACAAAAAATGTAGCAATTTTTCTACAATTACATAGGTGTCTGATAAATTAACATTTGCTTTTCCACGATACAATGGCTTGTAAAATTTTTACACGCTTTTTATGTCTTTTCAGCCCAAGTGAAAATAATGTGTAAAATTATTACGTAAAAAAAATCCATCCAGTTTTTCTGTTACGTAAGTATTTTACAGTATAAAAACGGAAAAATTGCAATAGTTGTAACATTTTTTAAAATACATTCAACATAATAAGTCACAGTATATTTCGTAAAAAATGAAGACTGTCGCTTTTCTGCTTGTTGCAGTTAGTCAATTTCTGATGAGTATAAGAAAACAAATTCTTTTTGTATGAAACCTGTATTTTAAAAATTTGTAGATGGGCGCGCGTTTCACAAAAATTGAAATATCACTTAGGATATCTCACATTACAATTTTTCACTGTACAAAAACTGAAAAAAGACACAATTGGTTTTTTTTCCCTACCCGTACACCTCGCCGTAAACAACTTCAGTAATTTTCATGGGCACCCTCTACCTTTTTACTAAACTTGCTTTAACAAAGCTTCATCTTTTTAAGGACGATTTTTCGTTGTCACTGCTGGTTTAATCTTGTTCTCCTGTCTCTCTTACTATCGTTCCTCGCGCTCACTCTATTGGTATCATTTTTATTGTTTGTTCTAACTATTCAGTGCTCTCACTTCGACAGAGAACAAATCTCGTTCGCCATTTAAATCTGCAACGCACGTGGATTGTAAAAAGTCCTAATCTAAAAAAAATTTACCTCAATCATCCAATTCTAAAATCATGTAATATTCACAAATTCCCTTCAATAACTTTGTCGCGGGGTTTTATCTCGCGCTTTATTTATTCTGTTCACTAGTTTAAAAATCGTAAACGGGTCGTAAATGTTAAATATTCAGAAGCCTTCAAGCTAGTGCGAACAAGCCCGTTCATTCTTAACCCAACTAAGTCCTTACTCGGTTCTCATATTGTGTTGAACTAATCAATAAAATACATGATGAAATATTTTTGTTTTTGTTTAGATTTTTTTGTCATGTCATGTGGTATCATGTCAACCTGAAAATAAAAAATTAAAAGAGTGCTTGAAAGAGTTTGGAATAACGGGTGGTAAACAGTATAATATACTCTAATAGTCTTATTATTTCATAATTTAGTTGATATTCTTAGAATAATTTTTTTTCTCTACACATTTAACAGTGAAAGAGACACCTAGTATGGAAGATCCAAAATATAAATGCTTAGTCACCTGCATGTTCAAGTTAATGAAAATAGTATGTGTTAAGAACTATTATTTTGCAAAAATGAATTCGTTAAGGTATATATTTGTAGAACTGAACCCACTCATAATAATTATTTCCTATAGATTGCCAATGACAAAGTAAATGTAATGAAAGTGATTGAATTATACGAGAAAGAAAAAAGAATCAAGTTAGATGATACTCAGAAAGAGGCTATAAAAAGTTGTAGTGAAGGAGGTAAATATTAAAAATGAAAGATGAAATCTTATAACCCTAATTCTGTACGTATTTTCTGACATCTGTATTCGAATATAAGCATTTTAAGAATTTTTTTACACTTTTCACAAAAGTAACGATTATCATTTTTGTCACGATGTACAAACGTCTTTGATGATTTTTACAATATATTTGCTCCAAATTTTCTGTTGCAACGAGCAAAAAATCTGGCTGTGACAAGGGTGTAGCTGTAATAAATTGCATGAAGGATACAAAAAATTCCTAAGAAAAGAGGGAAGGATGAAAATAAAGAACAGTATTTCTTGTATAATAAGATACCATACTGTGAAATATACTTGAATCCAGTAATACAGCACTGACAAATTGCTGTTATGTGAATAATAGTTCTCCAAAAACCTTCTTTCTTTTAATACTAGTGCGTACATTGTGTATAATGGTAATTAAAGGGGCATAAAATTACAAAATGTGGACATATATAACAATTGTATTTCGATTTTATACTAACTTAGAACACATATATATTTGTCCAGCTATGTAGTTCAAAAGGTTAAAAAAATAAAATCATATTACTTTAGACAATGTAAATAATTATACAATACAGCTATAGTTTAGCACATCCAATATTTTAAAAAATCTCGCCAAACAAACCACACGATTTCTCTTAACCAATTACGAAACTATTATTAAGATGTGATTTTCGATTTATTCGGACTTTAAAATATAAAAATCATTACAATAAATTTAAAAGATGTATTTCTTGTTTTCGCGAAGTTGTCAAAGAATGCCAATTCATAACCAATGATACTTTTTTTACTCAGAAATAATGCATTCAACCATACATATATACAGCAAGTGAAGAATGCAACTGTCAAGTATTATAGTCACTATGATACATGACAGTTGTGTTCTTTACTTGCTTCATAATATTTTTGTTAATTTATATTTCACCTATAATAGCTTGATAAAAATTATAGGTACAGTCACTATTTTGTCAATTCATCACACAAATCCACTTGGCGTAGTCATCGCAGTTGTAGCATGAAAAACTAGGTCTACTACTAGACATTTTTATCAGTTGCATCAATTTTAAGATAGATATTTTTTTTATAACAGTCACGGTTTACAACACAGTACTTATATTTATTTTAATCAATCAAGAAAGAAGTGTGGTAATCAGTAAAATAAAGTTTGAAAGAAAACAGATATTACAAATGTTGGGAATCGTTGAATGTTGACTTGGCTTTTTGTCTCACTTTTTATTGTTGACCCCTACTGAAATTTTACTTAAACAACAGTTCTTTTATCATACCTTAAGAATAAATATTAAATTGTTCAAACAATTCAAATATATGATTAGGATGGTGAGATTCAAATGTAATGTGTGATGTATGTATATATTGAATGAAGAATCTGAAGCTAACCTTAATCCATTGCTCAAAAAACAATGTCCTACACCTAGTATTGTTAAAAATTAATGCCATGGTAAAAGTCAGCAGAACTTCTAACGTAACTGTGGGAGTACAGACTCTTGCTTGGGAGTCTTATCAATAAATAAGAGACACAAGCAACAATTTAATACAAGCATGATGTAGGAAATTCCAGAAGTACTAAAGTAATACAGTTCGGAGGAATTTCGGAGCTTCACACCCGAAAAGGTTTGAAGCTTTATACCCTTCTATAGCAAAAAGCTTATAAAGTTGTGTCTTGTTCGACAGACCGACTATTGTTTACTTTTATCTAACTCTCTTNTGCTATTAATTTTACCACTGAAGCCATGGCGAACATTGGTCTTTTTTGCCTTAATAAGTTATATCTTAGCTATACCACCGAAATATATTCCAGGGGTGTTTTCAGTTACAGGTTATATACTCTTGCTCTCAACGGAACAGTGAATAGTGCAAGTTAAATACAAAACTACACTACGCACGTGCAAGCAAAGATAAAAGGTATTTGTTAAAATAGTGACAACCACAAACCAGTGCTATCAGGGTAAAAGGGATGGAAGATTGTGTTCTGTGTTTATATAGCAGTATGAGCAGTAGGTGTGTAAGTTGGTCAGTTCAAATTGGAAAAATGCGATTAGCTCCTGATAAACAAATGAATCTTTAGTTTTCAGTTTAGTTAAATTCGAGTTAGTAGTACTTCATGTGTTGAGAATAGATGTACTTAATCCAAAGTTGCTAGTGGCTCGGATTCAGTGGCTTTTACTCGCAGCGTGTGAGCTCAAAATCTCGTTGATTTAAGTACAGATGTTTCTAAAGTATGAAATTAATTTGAATATCATTGCATTTTATCTCTTTAAATGACCAAGACATTACTTGTGTTATTTTTTCTCTTAGAAAAACTCAACTGATTTACAGAGGTGCGTTGTGTTTTCACTAAAAAGCAAAATTTTAGTAAAATCTGTTACTTTTTCAAGATAGAAAATTAATCAAGCGAGTGAAGTGCGTCATTTACCGTATTGTGACAGTCTTATAGATAATGGCCGTATGCTTTTGTAACGAGAAAAATATTAATCAATAAACTGATTTTTATTTCGTGCCGACACACCATAATTTGAAAGGACCAAAATTAAGTAGAAATTTCCAAAGATTAATACAGTATTTTTTATAAAAATAGTTTGATTTGTTACGTATATTTTTGAAGCTGTTATTGCTGTATCTTAGTACAGCCCATGTTGGAAAACATATTTCAAACTCAAAAATCTTAAAAACTACTACCGATACATTACTTTAAAAATTTTCCATAGCAAAAAAACTTCATGTATAACATAGTTCAAATTTAGGAAAATTTGATTTGATAGTGGCAATGGATTTTCTACCTTAAATTTAAAAAAAAAATTTTCTAAAAATCGAATCCCTCATAACAATACAGAGATATATTATACCAAAATAGTGCCATAGTTTATAATTTTCCCAAATCGACCAAGTATTGCATCTTTAGTCTTCATCATGCAAAGTAAAAATAATTTGACCTTATTCATTTAAAAAATTTTTTTACTAATATTTTAAAATCATATACTCAACTACCAATAAAAAGACTTTATAATGTACATGGTACAACTGATTGAAAAATTAAGTTAAAATTTTTTTCACCATATCGTAAAAATACGTTTTTCAAAAATAAAAAAACTATTGTAATATCTTTTATAAGGTACAAAAGTACAGTTATGTTTATGAATTCTTGTAAAAGTAAAATAACAAAAACTTATAACCCCTGATGATTAAAATCAGTAAGAACGTTTCTAAAATTAAATGGATTTACTCTCTCTCTCTCTCTCTCTATCATACACACAAACACACACACGCACTTATTTAATTATTTTTTCAGTATGATTTATTTTGCTCGGCTACAATAAAAAAAAACTTTTTATAGTGTTTTTAAGAAAACTTTATTTTAGATCAACGTAAAACCTTGTATTGACCTAATTACGAAAGTATAACAGAAATGTAACATAAATTTTTAAATAAAAGCAGGAGAGTAGAGTTTGATAAAGCGATATGCCAATCAATTAGCAGTGGTGTCTAAATATTTTGAATGAAGGAGCTATTCTTTATTTTCTCCTTCCGCATTTTTTCCTTTTAAATTAATTCCTTTTTCCTTAAGACATTTGACAAGAGCTGGACCAACTTCACAGTCAGATACTTTGTTGGCTACAACAAAATTAAAATCAAGTGAATTTTAAAAAAATTGTCCAAATTCACCTAGTCATAAAGTTAGTAACTTATAATTAAAGATAACGGTGGATATTCTTGTTAAAAGTGTTAGCAATACCTTGAGATTTGATCACAGTTATGAAGTAGCTTATCAAAAATTAACTCAAACAACTAAATTAAATTATTTATATTTTTTTTACCTTCTTCAGCACAACCCTTCACAATTTCTTTCTTAGCATTATCTAACTCCTGCTTTTTAGAGAGTTTTTCAATCAATTTTTCAGCATCAACTTTGCCGTCGACAATCTAAAAATATACAACATAACAATATTGAAAGATTTGATACTGTAAGAATAAGTTATTTGACACATACCATTCCGAACTTTTTGCCCATACAAGTGATGAAGCATTTAACTTTGGGATCTTCTAAATTTGGTTTCTGTCCTTTTTTTATTTCTATAATCAAAAAATATGATTTTTTGCAACAGAGTTAAATTACATTACACACTCCTAAACGTTTGTATAAATGAAGTATACCATCTGTTATTCCAGCTTCGGCCTTGCACTCTTTAAATGCTTCATGTTTAGCTTCACATGACAAGCAAATCTGTAAAAATAATTTGTTTAGTTGAAGTTATTTTGTAAATTATAAATTACTTGCTTACATAAATTATTTGTATTTTAACTATTTTACTTTTATTTCACCATTAAACTTCGTTGTCTCGTTTTAATAGAAAAACAACGACTGATTGTTAAAATTTGTCAACTAAAAAACGATAAAATAGTGGAAAAAAATTGACTCTTTTTGACAGGTGCTTAAACCTTCATATTTTCTCACTGGGAGGTGCGTTGCTATTAATTTTACCACTGAAGCCATGGCGAACATTGGTCTTTTTTGCCTTAATAAGTTATATCTTAGCTATACCACCGAAATATATTCCAGGGTGTTTTCAGTTACAGGTTATATAAATACATTTAACACTTTGTATTTGGGCTACTGATTTTAAATTATGTTTTAAAAGTTTTCATAGCGTTTTATTTATTGGTTTCTAATAGACATGTTATAATGCCCAGTCATATTTTCACTATTACTTAAAACATGCTGATAAAATTTGATGGCTAGCCTAAATGTGAAGTAACTTAGTTATCAGTAAGTTTAATAGAAGATGCGGAAGAATATTGAATGCAATACACAATTTGATTGCTTGTAATAAGACAGTTAGAAATACAAAAAAAAAAAAAAATTGGAAATCGCAAGTGATCGGTTTTTATGAAAGAATATAAAAATTATAAAAAGAGTTTTGTTCGTGAAATTTCGTATATTATTCTTGTAAAAGTTAACTTACTGCTACGAGGAGAATGGCAAAACTGCAAACGAAAGCCTTCATTTTTCTCAAAATTTACTACGGTGGTAGACGTTAAACGTATCTTCGAGAAATGTTATGAGTGTTGCAGCTGGTTTTGAATTTATACTATAAAATGTTTACGTTATCACAAAATCGGATGGGTAATTTCGCTGTTATGAATGCTGACATTTTTTACTACAATATAAGGAAGTGTTAGTTATGTCAAAATTTTACAAGCTAACATTTCCTGAAAAAGCAACTGACTATAATCAGATATCGTTTCAATTGTTGTAAAGAACAATACTTCATACATATATTTATATATAGACTATGTAAAACACGAATCGATTTTTTCTTAAGTATTGCGTGATGGATATCTTTTATGATGTATAACTTGTTTATTCTAACATTATCAGTTACAAATTATCAGTTTCAAATTTATGATTAACAATAATTTCATGTTAATTGTTATTTTAATAACAATAAAAATTGAATAAACGAGACTTCTTGATACAAAAACATTTTTTGCTGTGGTATATTTTAAGTCAGATTTTTTTCCGACAATCAACCATTTGACATGCTGGAGTGGATTGAAACAATGTAGTTGTAAATCTTGGGAATCAGAACATTCAGCCATAAGTTATTCGTCGCTTAGTCGCTCAAGTTTTTCTAACGAATTCGATGCATAATGTGATTGTCAAACAAGTACACTAAGGTCTCAAGTTTTCTGTATCCTAATCCTTGAACACTAGCTCCCTACAGTTAACTTGAGAAATAGTGTGATTGAGAACTTAGTGGTACATTGAATGGAGTACATCTGTTTGACTAATTTATATTTAAACATTCTTCTCCTATCCCCAGTGTTTTCTTAAATTTTGATTTCTGCACTCCCATTATCATAAATTTATTCCCATTCACACGCAAAATTGGTATCATTAGTGGTATCCTACCACCTCATTTCTTCCCCTGCCTCTGTAGCACTGTGTGTACATATATGTGCATTCCAGCGCGAAGCTTGTCAATCTACCTTCAAGTGCTCGTCTGTGCTTTACAAGCTTCTACTTCTGCTCTACCTCTCTCTCTCTCATTTCCTCTTCTTCTGTTTCTAATGTATATGGGCAAGGTACTAATGTCAATATACATAACTTACTCCAAGTGTGTTTGAGTTTGACGACTGGCTTCGGAATTGAAGTAGTTGACTTGACTCTTTGCAAATATTGGAAAGACGAGGAGGCTTAAAAGGAACGTTGCAACCCCGTGTTTCTCCTGTTTCTCATGTCTAATTTTATTGTAGTTTTTACCTTTGTAAGATAACAACAAATTGTACGTACGGCATCTGCGAAGAATTGACGTATCTTTCAGTACGGACGAGATGAATTGAGAGACAACAAAATTTTCAAAACTCGATCACCCTTCCTATAGTATATAATACATCCTATCGCAGTAACTCGCAGTAGTCGTTAAGCCAGTAAACATCGCGTTCTTCTTGTTTTATCGTCTCCCGATCCGTTCTCGAATGCTCATCCTACATTAGCCATCAATACGCCACTCGGGCAAAATTGCGCGTAAACAAAGACCCCCAAAACGGCAGTTGGGTGCTGCTGTCGGTGACGCTCGAGGAATAAAAGAAAATTTACCGTCCGGGGGGGTCGTGGGAGGGGTATCATCGGTTTCGGCGCCCTGCAATTGAAATTCTCGCACAGCAGCCTAGGGAGTGCGAGGGAGGCCTATTAGCGGCAGCAGTAACTGGATCCATCGCGCTGGTTTCGCGAAGCCACGTGCTGCCTATATGCTTGCCGGGGAAGTTCCATTAAAACCTATTAGCCATTAAAACGTCGAAATATTTCATGGGCAACGACAGGGCTGGCTGTGAGCGTTAGATATATCGACGCGCGTTAGGGGCACACGTTTACGGGATTTCGTGTGTACCTAGTACCAAGTGGTTGTTGCAGAGCCCGGGCTCACTTGGAAGACAAGTATGCTCCACTCGACCTTTACGAGCTTTTCTTGATTTGTGAAGCTGTGGCTAGGAGGGGGGGGGGAGGCATTTATTTCCTCATTGTGCTCGAGAATCTGTATGGGGCCATTGGAAAACGAGTGTGTGGAACAATTGTGTCTGGCAGATTATTGTAAATACTCGGGTGAACACACAAGCGTTTCTATTATTCGTCACATAGTCAGCCATAAGTGTATATCTGGTCCATTTTGTCGAAAAAATAATTATTAGGATGCATTCGGATTCAAGCCGAGTATATATTATTTGCTCAGGGTACTAGAACAGTATCTGAGGAATTCCATGCTGTCATTTTATTTTATTTAGATTTGTAGAGTAATATATTTGTTTACTAATACAGTCGTGGTAGAAGTTGAAATGTTGGATAACTTACACAGTCAATTTGACTCTTGTACCGAGAATCATGTGAAATACTTAAAAAGAGTTTGAAAAATCTACAGCTCTTGGGTTTCTTAGCTTTAGCTATACTTTGGGTTGTTGTTAACTATTGTTTTCTCCATAGAAATACGTTTTATCTTAAATACCTGAAAATGCAATCAACATAGTTAAGATCTGTTAACTTTTCTTTCGATTTTTTATTGCAGTAAAAATCATTGTACTGCTTTTGAAAAGTACTTAAAAAAATATCTTAATAGGATATTTTTACGAAAGGAAGTAACATAAAAATATTTTGTACAAATAATTCCTGTTAGGCCTATTAAAATTTTGTTAACAATCAACAAGGAAAAACTTTTTCATAACATATTTTTAATCCAAACTTTATTTTGGACACACATAGAGCCTTCTCCAATCTGTTGAATAATACACTAAGTTAGTAGAGCGACGTAATAGGTAATCATCTGGATATTCTTGTTATCATTAAATGACTAATGACTGATAAAAGTCTTTGAGAAAAAACTTTAAGAATCTTTAAAAAGTTTTTAATATTTCAGGGACATCGTACAGAGGAAAAGGGTTGTAGCTATAGTCACGACAGATTCTTCCGTCATGCTTTAGCCAAAATTTAGATTATCAGTACAATGATACTTTTAGATACTGTCGTGCATAATAAGTTGTACTTTTGTTTGACGAAAATAGACTTCACTGCCAAAGAGCAACGAGTGCACGGAATTCTATTGACAAAATCACCCAGGGTCGGCAAATCCAATCGTGACCACCTCGGGCGACGCATGAAAATTCAATGCTTTCAATAAACCCCGCCAACCTTTCTAAAACTAAAATATTCAGCAGGAGCCGGCCGGCCCTGAATTTTTCAGCGGCCATGATTTTCATTTCGTTCCGGTAACCGGTTCCCTTCGCTCCTCTCTGCAATGCCCCGTCCAAAAGAAAGCCCGGATCCTCAACCCCGCGCGGCGCCCTTGCACCCTTCCTTCTTTGTTCCCTTATCTCGACCGTTCCTTCCGCTACTCCGCGTGTCCAACAAAACAGCTTACGCTCGCCCCTCCCCTAAAAAGTGTCAGCGCAATCCCGCGTCCACCCACTGTATAGTTTTTCGCGCGTCCACGCAACACTGGGGGGGCTAATCCCTCCCTAGCTGCCAAACAGGGACGGGGGTGGGTTAACTTATGTATCGTGGCAGCTGAATTATTTATCACAGCTTTGGCGACGCGACGCTCCACGGATAGGTGCTCCTGGACACTCGGTGGTCGCTTTCTGCATTTTTCACGCATTTGTGTACATGTATGCGTGTACGTGGATGGGCGTGGGGGCGCGCGCGCCCTCGGGGAGGGATAACGAAAGCGCCGGATGAAATATAAATCACCGGCGGCGTTCTCTGAACGACTCATTTGCCGACGCGAAACATCCCTCCTGGCCCGTGTCCTATATGTATACCCTCTTTTTCTCCGGGCGTCATCACAGTCGTCCGTCCGAGATCCTTAATTCTTTGTGCGTGGCCGAGGGCTCGCTCGAGGGGGGTTGGACACTGCGTGATTTACGCGGTCATGGCTGGATGTATTTCGAGTATTTTTGCCGGTGGCCGAAGAGGAGGGACGTTAAGAGGGCGGGTGTCCTTCCCTATTTCTTTTTTTTCTCTTGCTTGAAAAAAAAGAGAGGGAGAAAGAGAGGGAGTACAATTCAGAGCTTTATAGGTACTGGGCATTCTGGGGTAACTTAGTCGCACGAAAAATTGCCAGAATGGCATGTCATTGAATCTTACAGCGACTGCGGCGTTCCGTTGTGAGCTTTGATAAAGTGAGGTTTGCTTGCTCGTTGGATCTTTGATTTGACTGGATATTTTTTTTTCCATGATGACAGTTATTTATCCACAGAAGTCTCTTTTACGAAGTTATCTTCATACCTATCCTCATGTTTTTTTTGTTTTGTTTTTTTTTGCCAGACTATATGAAATCAAAAGTCCTTAGTCTCAAATAGATTAAATTTAATTCAATTCCATACCTTAACGAATACCTTTTATCTTTGCTTGCACGTGCGTAGTGTAGTTTTGTATTTAACTTGCACTATTCACTGTTCCGTTGAGAGCAAGAGAGTTAGATAAAAGTAAACAATAGTCGGTCTGTCGAACAAGACACAACTTTATAAGCTTTTTGCTATAGAAGGGTATAAAGCTTCAAACCTTTTCGGGTGTGAAGCTCCGAAATTCCTCCGAACTGTATTACTTTAGTACTTCTGGAATTTCCTACATCATGCTTGTATTAAATTGTTGCTTGTGTCTCTTATTTATTGATAAGACTCCCAAGCAAGAGTCTGTACTCCCACAGTTACGTTAGAAGTTCTGCTGACTTTTACCATGGCATTAATTTTTAACAATACTAGGTGTAGGACATTGTTTTTTGAGCAATGGATTAAGGTTAGCTTCAGATTCTTCATTCAATATATACATACATCACACATTACATTTGAACCTCACCATCCTAATCATATATTTGAATTGTTTGAACAATTTAACATTTATTCTTAAGGTATGATAAAAGAACTGTTGTTTAAGTAAAATTTCAGTAGGGGTCAACAATAAAAAGTGAGACAAAAAGCCATGTCAACATTCAACGATTCCCAACATTGTAATATCTGTTTTCTTTCAAACTTTATTTTACTGATTACCACACTTCTTTCTTGATTGATTAAAATAAATATAAGTACTGTGTTGTAAACCGTGACTGTTATAAAAAAAATATCTATCTTAAAATTGATGCAACTGATAAAAATGTCTAGTACTGGACCTAGTTTTTCATGCTACAACTGCGATGACTACGCCAAGTGGATTTGTGTGATGAATTGACAAAATAGTGACTGTACCTATAATTTTTATCAAGCTATTATAGGTGAAATATAAATTAACAAAAATATTATGAAGCAAGTAAAGAACACAACTGTCATGTATCATAGTGACTATAATACTTGACAGTTGCATTCTTCACTTGCTGTATATATGTATGGTTGAATGCATTATTTCTGAGTAAAAAAAGTATCATTGGTTATGAATTGGCATTCTTTGACAACTTCGCGAAAACAAGAAATACATCTTTTAAATTTATTGTAATGATTTTTATATTTTAAAGTCCGAATAAATCGAAAATCACATCTTAATAATAGTTTCGTAATTGGTTAAGAGAAATCGTGTGGTTTGTTTGGCGAGATTTTTTAAAATATTGGATGTGCTAAACTATAGCTGTATTGTATAATTATTTACATTGTCTAAAGTAATATGATTTTATTTTTTTAACCTTCTGAACTACATAGCTGGACAAATATATATGTGTTCGAAGTTAGTATAAAATCGAAATACAATTGTTATATATGTCCACATTTTGTAATTTTATGCCCCTTTAATTACCATTATACACAATGTACGCACTAGTATTAAAAGAAAGAAGGTTTTTGGAGAACTATTATTCACATAACAGCAATTTGTCAGTGCTGTATTACTGGATTCAAGTATATTTCACAGTATGGTATCTTATTATACAAGAAATACTGTTCTTTATTTTCATCCTTCCCTCTTTTCTTAGGAATTTTTTGTATCCTTCTTGCAATTTATTACAGCTACACCCTTATCACAGCCAGATTTTTTGCTCGTTGCAACAGAAAATTTGGAGCAAATATATTGTAAAAATCATCAAAGACGTTTGTACATCGTGACAAAAATGATAATCGTTACTTTTGTGAAAAGTGTAAAAAAATTCTTAAAATGCTTATATTCGAATACAGATGTCAGAAAATACGTACAGAATTAGGGTTATAAGATTTCATCTTTCATTTTTAATATTTACCTTCTTCACTACAACTTTTTATAGCCTCTTTCTGAAGATCATTTAACTTGATTCTTTTTTCTTTCTCGTATAATTCAATCACTTTCATTACATTTACTTTGTCATCGGCAATCCATAGGAAATAATTATCATGAGTGGGTTCAGTTCTACAAATATATACCTTAACGAATTCATTTTTGCAAAATAATAGTTTTTAACACATACTATTTTCATTAACTTGAACATGCAGGTGACTAAGCATTTATATTTTGGATCTTCCATACTAGGTGTCTCTTTCACTGTTAAATGTGTAGAGAAAAAAAATTATTCTAAGAATATCAACTAAATTATGAAATAATAAGACTATTAGAGTATATTATACTGTTTACCACCCGTTATTCCAAACTCTTTCAAGCACTCTTTTAATTTTTTATTTTCAGGTTGACATGATACCACATGACATGACAAAAAAATCTAAACAAAAACAAAAATATTTCATCATGTATTTTATTGATTAGTTCAACACAATATGAGAACCGAGTAAGGACTTAGTTGGGTTAAGAATGAACGGGCTTGTTCGCACTAGCTTGAAGGCTTCTGAATATTTAACATTTACGACCCGTTTACGATTTTTAAACTAGTGAACAGAATAAATAAAGCGCGAGATAAAACCCCGCGACAAAGTTATTGAAGGGAATTTGTGAATATTACATGATTTTAGAATTGGATGATTGAGGTAAATTTTTTTTAGATTAGGACTTTTTACAATCCACGTGCGTTGCAGATTTAAATGGCGAACGAGATTTGTTCTCTGTCGAAGTGAGAGCACTGAATAGTTAGAACAAACAATAAAAATGATACCAATAGAGTGAGCGCGAGGAACGATAGTAAGAGAGACAGGAGAACAAGATTAAACCAGCAGTGACAACGAAAAATCGTCCTTAAAAAGATGAAGCTTTGTTAAAGCAAGTTTAGTAAAAAGGTAGAGGGTGCCCATGAAAATTACTGAAGTTGTTTACGGCGAGGTGTACGGGTAGGGAAAAAAAACCAATTGTGTCTTTTTTCAGTTTTTGTACAGTGAAAAATTGTAATGTGAGATATCCTAAGTGATATTTCAATTTTTGTGAAACGCGCGCCCATCTACAAATTTTTAAAATACAGGTTTCATACAAAAAGAATTTGTTTTCTTATACTCATCAGAAATTGACTAACTGCAACAAGCAGAAAAGCGACAGTCTTCATTTTTTACGAAATATACTGTGACTTATTATGTTGAATGTATTTTAAAAAATGTTACAACTATTGCAATTTTTCCGTTTTTATACTGTAAAATACTTACGTAACAGAAAAACTGGATGGATTTTTTTTACGTAATAATTTTACACATTATTTTCACTTGGGCTGAAAAGACATAAAAAGCGTGTAAAAATTTTACAAGCCATTGTATCGTGGAAAAGCAAATGTTAATTTATCAGACACCTATGTAATTGTAGAAAAATTGCTACATTTTTTGTAGCTGTTGACCGCGTAGAGCACAAAACAACTTTTTAGACATTACGTACATGATTTTACTATAAATTTGTAAAACTCAAATCATGCAGTTATCCCACTGTAAGTCATATAAAAACATACAAGTCGATATCATACAAGCATTAAAAAAAAAAATTAAGACGTCTCAGTAGTATCCATTGTTTTTATTTATTACATATGTGACTCAATTTATGAAACTCGGCTGCGTATGTGTATATCGACGCCTCGTACTAAGTCCATCCTTATTCAGATTTTCCAATGTTAATTTGAATGAGAAAATGTGAATAAGGCGAGACTTTGTACAAGGAGTCGATATAGCATGGCTAAAGTATTAGATGAATATATAAATACATGTATACTACTATGAAATGTTTAAAAATAGTTTTAGCAAAACATACTAAGTGTGTTCTGTTACTATTAAATTAAGAAATTAATGTCTGTAATAAAAAGAATAAAAATTCAGGAAACTAGAACTAGCACATTGGAACTTGTTTTGTGCTGTTGTAACTTAGTTAACATTTTGTTCCAAATTCGAATGGAATTTTAAGTGGTTCAACTTTAAAAAATACATGTGCGATACTTTGTTTTATTAATATGGTAGATTCTATTGGAAAACGATTATTTAAATACAACTATATGAATTAAAGCAGCTTTGTTGCTTATTTTTTACCCGGTAACTCGACAAATGATTTCATTTGACTTTTTTTTTTTTTTTT
>NW_019379549.1:875721-963369 GCF_000648655.2 Copidosoma floridanum
TTAGTAAAAAAATTTTTTAAATGAATAAGGTCAAATTATTTTTACTTTGCATGATGAAGACTAAAGATGCAATACTTGGTCGATTTGGGAAAATTATAAACTATGGCACTATTTTGGTATAATATATCTCTGTATTGTTATGAGGGATTCGATTTAAAAAAAAAATTTTTTTTTTAATTTAAGGTAGAAAATCAATCGCTACTAACGAATCAAATTTTTCTTGAATTTGAACTATGTTATACATGAAGTTTTTTTGCTATGGAAAATTTTTAAAGTAATGTATCGGTAGTAGTTTTTAAGATTTTTGAGTTTGAAATATGTTTTCCAACATGGGCTGTAATAAGATACAGTAATAACAGCTTCAAAGATATACGTAACAAATCAAACTATTTTTATAAAAAATACTGTATTTGGAAATTTCTACTTAATTTTGGTCCTTTCAAATTATGGTGTGTCGGCACGAAATAAAAATCAGTTTATTGATTAATATTTTTCTCGTTACAAAAGCATACGGCCATAACCTATAAGACTGTCACAATACGGTAAATGACGCACTTCACTCGCTTGATTAATTTTCTATCTTGAAAAAGTAACAGATTTTACTAAAATTTTGCTTTTTAGTGAAAACACAACGCACCTCTGTAAATCAGTTGAGTTTTTCTAAGAGAAAAAATAACACAAGTAATGTCTTGGTCATTTAAAGAGATAAAATGCAATGATTATCAAATTAATTTCATACTTTAGAAACATCTGTACTTAAATCGACGAGATTTTGAGCTCACAAGCGGCGAGTAAAAGCCACAGAATCCGAGCCACTAGCAACTCTGGATTAAGTACATCTATTCTCAACACATGAAGTACTACTAACTCGAATTTAACTAAACTGAAAACTAAAGATTTATTTGTTTATCAGGAGCTAATCGCATTTTTTCAATTTGAACTGACCAATTTACACACCCACTGCTGATACTGCTATATAAACACAGAGCACAATCTTTCATCCCTTGTACCCTGATAGCACTGGTTTGTGGTTATCACGATATTAACTTCAATGTATCAACAAGCAACTTTTGTAGCTTTGCTCACGGACACTTGTAATCGAAACTTTAATATATTTTAGTAAATTTCTTTTTTCCGAGTCTTTTTCTCTCTCGCTTCAAGGACAGCTTGACAGAACGTGCGCTTATACAAGATTTATGAATAACCCAATAACCCCATCTAATATCCAACATATTGTACGGTAGAGTAGTTGGACTTTCCTTTCTCTCCCGCAGTAGCGAGTGTTGCAGTTCTAAGGAACTAAGTATGATCGGAAGACCGCGCATAGTACAAGTAATCAAGGGCATGCAAAATGTATCAACTTTATCGGTGCGACCAATTTTATTACTAGTCCTCGCTCTGTGTACCAAAAGTAAAGATGTCGAAGCATGCACACGCATAGTTACGTCCAGCCAGATATTGGCTGTCAGTGTTGCGAGTAAAATCGCGAGAAAAGCTCCTCTCTCTTGTCTCTCATTTTTCCCAACCTCATAGAATAAAAAATCCGAGTTTACCAGTAATTTCGAGGCTCATGCCGGCATAAAAAGGCACTAGCTCCACAGTAGTAACTCACATATACGCGCTCGTTTTCCTTTCCCATACTGCGTGCTTTAACGAGCTATCTCTCGTTCGAAGCTCTTCCCGTACGCGCATAGGCTTTTTTCTTCTCCTTTGTATGAGCCTACGGGTACACCTCGCCTCGAGTGCGCATGACTCCTTCCCCTTTAGTGTATGACTCGCACCCTCGGTCGGCCGGACTTACAGACCTACTGTCTTTCTTTCGGTACGCACTGCAACCCTACATTTCTTTGTCCCACTTACTGTTGTGTGTGTATACACTGCAGATGTACGCGCTCCCGTTTTTGCTTGACTCACTCTTTCTCTCTCTCTCTCTCTCTCTCTCTCTCTGATCGCCGAGCTGGAGTGGAATTATTTAGCTTCCATAAATTGGTCATTCGTCCTTCGAGCGTCAAAGACTCCCTCTGCGCTTTATATTTTGATGAAACTATTAGCGACATCTCATGTTTCGAGAGTTATATTGTAAAGAATAAATAACTATTGACTTATACATACACCAAAACCCAATAGGGCGCATCAACGCGTAATTCAGGCGTACGTCCCGCATAAACCAGGCAAATAGTTCCTTTTATAGCTCTCCAATTCCTTTGGCGAGGGAGTATAGGTATTCCGATCCACTGCAAAAGAAACATACGAAGGAACGAGCCAATACACAAGTCCATCCTCTAGTATGTACATGTACGCATATACGTGACCCCACGGATCATGAGTAGAGGCAAGGCGCAATTTTTCCAGGACCACGACCCACCAACTGAGCGACCCTATATATTTACCGCTCGACCTTCCTCTGCCACGAAACCCACGGGCTTCCACGATCTGCCCTCCACCGTTGCTATACTTTGCTTCTTCCCACTCCACTTTTTGCGAGAAAATAAGCCTGCAGGCTCTCCCCCTCTCACCCACCCACAACGGCACCACCACCCTTTTGATATTTATTTCCATTTATTATTCGTTTGGGCCGATTCACGAGCACACGCGTGGCGCTCGTGCATCTTTGACGTGTCGTCACACTCTGTTTCCTCGAGGGGCCATTGTGTGTACACTCGTTTGCTCTTTCTCTCTGCTTACGGCGCCTTCTCTCTTTATCTCGTAAGAGTACAAAAATGCACGAGTGTGAGGGAAGAAAAAGCTCGTGCCCGCCGGGAGAGTGTATTATACGCGTGGATGTCAGGCGCCGTGGATGACAAAGCGAAGCTGATGCACCAAGACTGTCGGGCCGAGGGTTTCCGGGTAGCTGATGCTCGTCGTCGTGCTCACTGACTTGTGCCACCGTAATTTCTGTCGATGCGAGTTGGCCCACTGCTCCCGATGATATGCCGGATACATTTCGTGACGCGAGCTTGCGAGGGCACGTTTATTGCGTTTAGGGTTTTTGTCGCTCATGCCTTGGGATCATCGTCTTTATTTCGATGATGATGTGGTTCGTGGTGCTACATGGCTTTTTATGTTATGTCTCGCGGGACTTATTATTTACCATTTTGAAGAACATTTGGGTCATTCTTGAGGGTCGACAATCCGCATCTGTTTTTCAAGTCTCGGGTCTCTGGTTGTAGCCTCGTTTTGTCATGGCTATTCAGTACAATCTGCCAAACGGTTTAAAAGAATGTGTTGACTGTCAAAGTGTGGTACAGTGTCTTTTTAGTTATATATTTGTCAGTTAGGCGCGATTCAATGGACAGTATATGTTGAAAGATTATTACTACAATTTTGGATTATTGATGAATTTTTTTATCAAGTGATTTAGAAAGACACATTGGAGTTTTCATTGACTTTGCTACGATTCAAATTAGAAGCCTTTGTCGTTTTTCCATACTTGTTGATACCAAATTTTCGTTTAAAATATACAATACCCCATACACCTCGAATCATCTAAAAATGAAAGTCAACACTTCGAAGGATAGGAAGCTCGTAGTGCCCAAGTCACGAACGCCCGAGACCATTTGACGATCGGCTAGCGGGTGTTTGCTCGCGAAAAATCCACAAATGGATTTTGCGAGTCGTACTATTCCTTGTTGCGTCCTTGCTCCCTCCTCACTCCCTAACACATATCTCAACCCAATACACACACATTAGAAAACATAAGAGAATAAGACGAAGAGTATATAGGGTATGGGCGCCTCCCTTGGGAGTAGAGAGCTTTGGCATCGCGAAAATGGAGAGGTTTCCCCTCGGACGCGAAAAAAAGGGGAAAGAAAAGAAGCATCATCAGGATTATAGGTAAGAGGAGTACAGGGTCCGGTGGCAAATTGCAGGGATTACAATCGAGCGAAGCCGATTGCGAGCCTAAATAAATAGTTTTCCTTCCCAACAGAAAAGAAAAGCGAGAAAACCTTTCTTCCCCCCCCCCCCGTCTCTATGTTGTTGTCTCACTTGTACCACTTAA
This sequence comes from Copidosoma floridanum, assembly GCF_000648655.2. The sequence goes on from NW_019379549.1 coordinate 879,722, forward strand.
GCGCGTACGCAAGCATACATGAGTATACCCGGCTTTTCATTATTCATGCCTTATTTACGTCCACGGCCGAATCGAGTTCGAGTTGTTGGCTCAATTTGCCCCTTCGGTTTGTTTACGAATCAGCACCAGCAGCGATTCCTCGAATTGTCCATCCCCACCGAACAGCGCCTTTTACTTCTTCTTCCTCTTCGGCGCTAATCAGTTATTCGAACAATACACCCTTATACACGTAGCCCCCTCGCGCTCGCTCGGCTAACAATCCGTTCGTCGGCCCTTCTCGACCTGTCTCGCAAATCTAGAGCACAATGAACGCAAGATCGATCAATTATACGTATACCTTCGGCTGCCTGTTTCCCCCTTTCGGGACTTTTACCCTTTCGGGTGGACCAAGTGCGCGGATCGGCCGAAATCCTTTGTCTTTGCCGCTTCAAGGGTTTCGTTATCCCTGCACACCGAATCGTGTCCGAGGGTGGCCTTTCTCGGCAATTTTCCGAGCGCACCTGCGAACCCTAAGGGATGAGATGGATGCGGGTCGCTCTCTCGATCTGTCCCCGCGTGTTTGTCCCCGTGGCCCCCTTTTACGCGCTGCTTTTCCCCTCTCGTGTATCTACACGTACACGCATACCGACCCATGAGTTCCTACACTATCTCCGTACATATGATGCGATTCGTTAATTTGATGGCGTAAGGAGGCGAGAGAGAAAGGGTTGGATGCACGATGTTGTGTGTATGTATAAATGTGATGGACGAGCGAGCTAGGCCGATCGGGTGATTCTTCCATTACAGGGTGGTGGCATGGTCGGCCATGTGTATATGTGTTGTGTGTTGGGGACGGGTGGCTGAGGAGGATACCAGTGGAAACACGATGTCGATGGGGCTACTCTGGATTATGAGCTGCTCGAGGTATAAATACATTGTGCGGAGTCACGTGCGAGAGGAAATGGCCCTTTTTTTTTACAACTCCTCGATTTCGCCTTTGACTAGGCGATTTAACTAATGGGACGGGTGTGTTGGGTCGATGAGTGATTATATGCTAAGTAGATGTATCGCTTTGTTTGCCACGTGTATACGCATCGATACGCGCGATCGGGTGGTTGTCGATGGTTTTTTATTCATTCATTTATATATTTTTTTTTTTAATTGGTTCTCGGTGATTAATCAAAATCGAGCTTCCGGTGGAGGAGTATGAAGTTACGGTGCACGTTTCGGTGGGATGGAAATTTACGTGGATACGATGTGGGTTATTTTTTTTTAGCTTCAGTTACCCACCACCTTTTGTCCTTTTTTTGTTTTTAATGAAAACTAAAGCTCCCAATGTCTTGACAAGAACTTCGACATAAATTTCACATCCGGACGATTTGACGTCGTGTGGGCGCGTATTTTTTTCACTGGCAGCCAACAAATCACGTGAAATAACGATGGTTACATCCGCTCTAATAAGCACCCACTTACATCCACGTGTCCCAAAGCTCCAGTGCCGCTCCACGACGAATATCCTTTTTCGATCGAGCCCGTCCCCCAGTTCAAAGAAAGAAGTAATTCCTCAACCGAGAGTACCCAGGAACGAAGTATAAATCAGTCCGTATTTATGCGAAATTTACGGCGCAGCTGATGCGTGACTACACCCTGGTTTTAGCGGGCGCGATAAGCCGGGGCTCGTATCTTCTTCGGCACTTTTCGATTTTACAATGAAATAGCGTGGGAGGGGTGGGGGGGGAGAGGGAGGAAAAAAAGACTCCAAATCAGCCGCTTGCCAACGAAGAGGCTCGTGAATCGGAATATATTTACGACGCGCTTGGCTTAAGCGGGTAACGAAGCCGAAGCGACAGAGTTTGCACGCGCGCGACAGAAAAGCCTCTCGACACCTTGGGGCTCGTTTTTCCATCATCGCCGCGCTCCACTTTAATCAGGCCTTTCTCTACGCGTATTCCAGGGATCTCGGGGCCTCCCTTGCTCCTTTTACGTATGTTTGCACTGCTGACTGCTCTTCCTCTCTGGCATCTTGAAACTAGTACCACTGAACTGGCGCTCGATGATGAGCGTCCACAGCCCAAGGTGTGTGCCTACGACGTGGTGATGAATCGTTGTGTGCAGATTAGTTTTCGTTCATTGTTTTTTTTTCTCTCAACTATACAAGTGTAGGTTTAGCAAAAATTATACTATAAAATCTAAGTGTGCTAAGGTGCACGTTTTGAGCGTATTATCGGAATTTTTGTTTTTACAAAAAGTATTATAGTAGTCTTGATAAACGTTTCAAGAACAACCAAATCGATGCTTCGTGAACTATTTTACCTATTATATTAAACTAAACTGTTTTTTCCATTGACGATTGACATAAGAGGCTGTAGAGAGCAAAATATTTCTGTCACATATTTGACACACTTGAGAGCGTGTTAAATCTGTGATAGCCATGTTTTTTCACTCCACAACATTCCTACATTGATTTTTTCCATTCAAAAAGTATCTAGTTTAGTGGAACTGGTTAACCACTTGGTGCACTATTAATTTGGTTGTTCTTCCAATTATCATCAACGCAACTGTGAAAAAAAAAAGTTACTACACTTACAAACAAAACAAACTATTCAGTTTAAATGTGTAGCTAAACACGCTTGGATTTAACTTTTTAATTGATACATTTGGTCCCTCAAGTATAAGGATCTGTATAAAGTATTCCAAAAAAATATTTGTTTACTGAAAGGTATCAGGGATTACTTGAAGTTGTCTGTCGAAATCCTCTTTCCCTTTACGATAATTTTGAAATATTGTCTGGTATTTCATTGCATTATGCTAAAAATTAGGCCTGTGAATGTATCTCAAAATGCTCAAATCAACATATCTCTGAGGTTAGTTCCAATATGAGCCAAAAGTAGCTTTACTGTGAAGTTACAAGTGAATAAAAATATTTTCTACGTAATACGGATACATTTATTTTTCAAGCAGTGCAGTCAACACACCAGTCAAAGTGGCGTTGGCTACATGTTTCTGCTGAGTTGACTCAGTTCGCAGCAACCACGAGATTTTTTCAGCCTCAATAGAGATATTAAATACCTCATTTCAAACAGCATCACGTATGACCGATCGTTAAAGGCAGCTTTGTACGGACGCAAAGCCCTCTTGGTCAATAAAATAGCGTTATAATTAAGTTACTTAGTGTTCGTTTACGATGGAGGGCTTTGTATGTTCGAATAAAACGAGATGAAATGGTCGATGGTTCAAGTGCTTTGGCGATCAAAGTACTCAAAGCCGCGCTGCTTCGTGGAAACTGCTGATGCAGCTTTTAGAGCTGTGGTCATTTTCAGCGAGATTCTGATGCAGTGCAATCACTACGTCAATCGTCCAACTCTTTGACGTAGCTACGTGACTGCAGTCAAGGGCTGAAACTCTTATTGAATCGAATGATGGAGGATCAGTTTAGGAAAAATCAAAACTGTTTACTTTATTCGGGTAGAAAGACATTATGTTATTTCGATCCTTGATCCATGACAACCATGCAGTGAATGAATTTTTATTTAGTGTTACAACACAGTTGACTACGATTGTCACCTAATAAGTGTAGGAACATTGATTGCAATTTATATGTACTCTTATGAATATTATTTCTAAAACCAATATTAACTTATAAGTTATTCAAATATACTTTGAAAAATTTACTTTAATCATATAAAAAACCTAAATACGTCTATAATAATAGATTAAAAAATTCTAAGGTATGTCCATCACGTTTTAGGTTCTTTGATTGTGATAATTCTGATAACGACAACTGTAAAATCATGCAAACATGTAGTAAAGGAAACAAGTTAGAAGTACCGGAGGCTTTATAAATTAATAAATTAGAATGTTCAGATGTTTTATTGAATGAAATCTTAAAAGTTCGAATAATCTTCCTTTACTAAATTGTGCTGCACTGTGACGCTGAAACGACTGTAAAATTTACAAGAAATAATGTCAAGATTAACTTTAAAACGTATGTCTTTTATTTCACCTGAGAAAAATAACGTTTTCAGCTTTGTACTATGTCATCACCAATAATCTTCATGATGACACAGCTATTCAGCATGTTATTATTATTCCTTTCATCGTTTTATCCTTGAGACTATGATATGTGCCTTTGCTTAAATTATTTCACGTTTCTTTTCAAGTATGGCTTCTTTCTTCATCCTTTCATGTTCCATAATGCACAAGTTCTTTCGCAGATGGTACTCCTTTTGAAATAGAAAAATCGAAATGAATCAATAATACTTGACAAATTTCCCACCAATTCTATCCTCCGGGTTTTTAAATCTTGACATCAACAACTAAATGATCCAGTTGGTAATGTGAATAAATATTTTATTAATGACCAAACACCATCACCTACGACCACGAGAAAGTTTCAGAAAAATCTTCGTTACACGTTGAAAAGCTCTCCCAAAGATATCACACCCTGTGACCTTCCACTGACTCGATCTTTACCCATCCATGGAACTCCATAAAATCTAATACCAGTCCCCCCTTTTTCAGATCCCTCCTGACTTCACAGTGCACTCAAATATGCGTCCTTACGGCGGGTAATCTCACAAAACACAATCGCCGCTCTACCCTGGAATATGGCCACCTGAAGGGCTTAAAAGCTTTGACCAGTGGCATAAAACCTCGGGCTTTACGAGCCAACCAGCGATATTCGAAGGAGTTGGTTTTCTCAGGCACGCCAATCGATTCCTGGACGCAAGAGGCCGGTGGAAAGTCATTTCGAAGCCCAGAGATGGTGTAACATCCGTACGAATGTTTGCGCGTCAGTGGAATAGAGGTAGTCCTTAGATGACCGAAGCGCAGCTACACTTGGGCATCGTAAAGACAGGTGCGGAATATGTGCAAATGTATACATGTTTTATGAACAGAAACAGGACGAGGTGAGCAAAAAATGGACAAGAGAAGTAGGAGGAAGGACGAGTGCGCGTTGGTAAACGCGGGGAGAAGAGAAATTGGGAGAGGAAGAGCTACGAGTCCGAATTTCGTAGGCTGTATGTTACGCTGTATACCCGGGGTGTGTGTAATCAAGGAGGAGCGCGTTCGTAACTCTTGGGAGGTTTTAAAGCACACGGAACTTGCAGAATTTCGTGAGCGAGTGCGCGCGTGTTTGTTCGCCACTTGCGAATTGTTTGGGGAGGGAGAGTTATTACACGCTGTTAGCGAGGACGTGTTTGCCTTTGAAGGCTGTGGAACGATGGGTTGGCTCTTTTCTCGTGTGCTTTATTATTGTAGTTATTTGTGTTTAAGTTTTCTCGAGCTTTACCCATAACACAAGCGATAATCTTGGAGTTGGGAGTGAACGCTTGAAGGTAATATTTCTCAGAGTGGGATCTTTGGAATGTAAATGAAAGATGAAAAGTACCAGACGTCTTTGGTTGTAATTTTTACTTTAAGGTAGAATTTTTCTCTAAATCGCGTGAAAACTGAGCCACTCGAATTTTCTGAGTAGAAATTTATTTATTTTTTTTAAAGTGTACTTATCTCCACGAAGAAGAGTGAAGATCCACTGTTTGAGAGTCAGAAGGTGACTTTTCCAAGGGCTGATTTTTGCTTTAACTTTGGGGTGACTTTATTTCCACTTCTTTAGAGAATTGTAACTAAATGAGAAGAAAATAAATCTAAACTTTTGGAACACGTGTGTTAAGTTGGTTCACAGAATAAACAAAAACGTCAGCGTTGGATAGTTACCTAGTTCTTACGAGTATCAGAACCATAGTAATAATAACGAGCTAGTGCCTTCGAAACAGACAAAAAAAAAAGGTAGAAAAGTGTGAGAAAGATTCCATGAAAAACAGATAGGGAGCGAAGTACACATGCGAGTGAGCGAGTAGGAGCTCTCATATAAGAGGGTGACGAGCAAGAGTGGCTCTATGCCGTTGGCCTATGGAAGGAAAAAAAAAGACATCGGAAGAGAAGCTGACTAGACAGCTCTCTTTTCCCTTGACGGGGGCGCACGGGGCAAGAGGTAAGAGTTACATTAGACAGGGCCACTTATCAGCGATATCTCGAGTTTTTACAGGACTTGGGTATTCTTTTACGAAAAACATTTGGTCTGAAAATATTTCAATGTGATTTTAGAGACAGAAAAAGAAAGAAGAAGAGGATGAAGAAGTAGGGTAGTTGTGAGACTCGGAAGCTCCACACTGACATTCTTCTGTGATCGGTACCACGTGCTCGCTTCTGTCAAAATATCGAGCGTGTGCTCGTGCATGTGTACGTGTGTATCTGTATAAAAAGAACGTATTGGGTTTGCAAGGATACAATGTGGATGGATCAAGTATCTTATTTTGCTGAAATGACGCTTCATTTATGCACACTAAGTTTATTGAAAAAAATAAATAACGACTTCTTCGTAGTTCAAGACACTCAAGTACTTAAACATTTTGACTATTTGGTGGATAATACAAAAGTTTAGTTCAGAAATCTTGCTCCGTAAAATCATAGAGATCCAGTTACTATCATCTCTATTTAGACATGAATAGAATATATACATATAATTGTTTATACCATGGATAGAGAATCAGGAATTAAAAGAGAGATTAGTAAGAATTTAAAGAAATAAATGGATATGATATAACTACTGAAACATAACTGTTAGCAAGCAAAAATAGAACCATAGAATTAGACAAGCAAGAATAATTTTCCGACTTTTAATTGTTTAATTTTTATTTTATTTTTTGGTCATGATATGTTAAGTGCATCAAGTTACTATATTTATGGGAAGAAACGCTGGACCACATATATAAAAAAATTATCTTGAAATAAATTAAGTGAGACCAAAGTAAAGACAGATATACAAAGTAAAAAATTTAGAAATATGAATGCTAATGCAGATGCAGATATATCTATGAATGTTGAAGTGTTGCCAAAGTAAGAGTTCTAATTTTCAGAGATAAAGGTGTTTGAATGGGTTGAAAAATAATTTCATTTGTAAGGAGTACAAGTAATAGTAATCGAGAGGCGAACTTCCAATCGTACACATTTACATTAGTGCACACCAAATTCTCTAAAATGATTTCTATTATAGTAATTAACTATCCAAAAATATCACATGCACACTACATTCTTACGCAGCTATAGGATACAGAGCGTACAACATTCTATGCTATCACTAGATCTGCTACAGCATTAAAGTAAACACGCATTTTCGCTTGATTAGCAGTTAGTAGCTCGGCCTACGGCACCAACTGCGCCGGGAAATTCCACCCCTTGTAGGTATCCTTCCCGAGGCAAAAAAGCTTTATCGAGTGTAAAATGGCTAGAGAGCGAGTGCGCGCAAATCACCAGGGCGTGATGGGGAGAGATGTTAAAATTTTGCAACGGAGGGGAAGGGTTGTACGAGGCTCGTCCGATCGATACCGCGCCGGTTTTCAAGGGCATCCAGCCCCGGCTTCTGCTGCTCCCCGGCCTCCCTACGGAGGGAGAGCCCGAAGGTTCTCGGCGCCCCCATCGTTCCCTGCTCTTGAATTTCACTTTCTTTCTCTGTCCCGCTCTCTTTTGCCCTATTCCCCTCCGTATAGGCAACTGTACATGTAGCCGTGTCCTTTTTCAGAGGTTTTGTGTGTATGGGTGCGCTTGTCTGTGTCTGCCCTCCTAACTGGATGAGCGGGTGTCGTGGGTGACGTGACGTGGCTCTTAAAGCGAAATTATTATAACGGCGCGCAAGAGAAATTCCCGGAGTTTTTCTTTTTAGTTTGTTTGCTTTTTCTTCTAAATCTAGTCCATCTGTAAAGCATCGATGGTTTTTTTTCTTTTTTAATTAATAATCACATACGATAACTGTGATAAAAGGTTTTTGGTCCAACTTGCCCTTGAGATTCTAATCTTGAAGCACTACTGCTTGAGAGCTGCAGTGTATTTTGTGAATTGAACGAAAAATCAGAGTGACACCCTTTGGCTCGCATCTAATTATCTTGTGTAATTGGACACCCCTGTGAACATTGTAAATTTTCCTAAATAATTGTGTTGCCGTCACGCGCGACCCCTCAACAATTCATCGGATTAGGCTGAAGCGTTGCACGACAACTGTCAAATGCACTCGAGTGCACGTACGCTTGTACTCTCCAATCTGAGCTTAACGTGCAACCTAATTCTCGAATGATACACTGCATCCAACGCCCCACCATGTAAACGTTGCTGACGATTTTCTCGGATTATATAAGAACGCGCCACTCAGCGATTATGAGCTCCCGGAATCCTTTTCCTTGGCCATAAATTTATTTATCTGTCACGAGCGAGTATGAGGTGGTAATCCCGGGACGTGAGCTTCGAATCGATGATCCCCTTTCCTCTCCCGCCTTTCGTGTTTTAACCCCCACGAGAAAACTGTTCCTCGTGGAGGGAATAGACTTTGATTTTGTGAAGCAGTTTTACCCATTCCGGCTTGGGTCGTTCCAGGGGATTTTCATTTTATTCACATTATATATTATAAAGAACGAATAAAAGCACTTGAGTACTTGAGTTAGCTTCAAAATATTACGACTAAACAATTATTAAAAAATAATGGGTGTAGGAATAAACTGTCATGGAGGTGATCGTATTTCTTAATCACGAGCTTGAAATGTATTTTCTTGAGCTAGTGACCTGGTGGGGTAGTTGAGACGATGAGGTTAGATATGGTAGACTTTTATAATTACGATTAAATGTATTTTGTTCAGACTCGAATAATAAAATGTCTCCAAATTTAATAATTGTAGACGAGGATTGTTGTTGAAAACAAAAATTAACGAGATGAGTCGCTGTTGACAGTGAAAAGGAGTTGATGTTTATTCAATGGTGAGATTTAAAAAAATAAAAACAAGCACTCCGAAAAATGTAATGCAGTTCTTGAAGAAATTGGAAGTTATGGTACTGATGAAAAAAGAAATTTGTAATAAAATCGAGAATAAAATCAGATGAATTGTGATTTGATCAAAAAAATTCTTGAGTAAATTATTTTTCTGTAAAACCTGTTGTTTGACCAAATTTCGTAATTAATAATTAGTAAAATAAATTACAACTGTCCAGTAATATGTTATATCATAAAAAAACCTCAAAGTTTCAACATCACGGAAAAAGAAACTTGACACCTTCTTCTCTGTGAATGAAGTAAAAAGTAAAGTTTGCCCACACGATGCAGATATCGCTGCTACGGGAAATTGAATTTTCCAGAGTTTTCGTGAAAAAACTTTCCCACCTTTTCTCGGGTTGCTTATCGATAGCGTCACGGAAATTTCCTTAGAGACAGGTGCTCGCATCTTTGTCGCTCCCCACCGAGACACGGATAAAGACATCCCGAGTCTCACGACTTTTTGCTACACGCATTCTCGATCGAACGAAATAAGTACAATGTCACAAAGATGTTTTCCACTTTTAATGTCGCAAAGCCCGTCATACATTTCGATATTACACAATATTGGTTTTCGAGTCTCTACGTGTGACAGAGTGAAATTGCCTCCAACCTGTTTAGCTTTTACAGTAAAAAGATGCAATATGAGCGACTACACTGAATGTCTTTAAATTCAATTTCCTCGAGAGTAAACCTTGGCGTCTGGTCGAAAAGTTGAAAAAAAATTTTCCGAATCGCGCCCTCGAAACAGCGACCGGAGAGAACATAATTACTCGGTGGAGTGGCATTGGCGTCGCCACTAAAAAGCACGAAAGTTTAATTAAAAGGGCGGAAAAGAGCGACGGCGCCGAATACAAGGGGGGAAAAAGGTTATACTCTCTTTCTCTCGAGTGGTACCAATTAGGCGGGAGGAGAAAAACGCTCGAGGAGCAGTGCGGGAGACTTTAATCGCTCGGTAGGATACTACATTCATTATTCCGTCACTCTACTCTTCTCTTCTTTTCTTTTCTTTTCTTTTTTTATCCTCCAGTTTAGCCGATTTTTCCTCAGCTCAATTTTCCGCTCTCAACAAGAATCCCTGCACAGTTAATAGAGATCATTAAAAATCTCTCCAACTCCGAGTCTTCATCAAAACTTTTTTTTTCTGGACGACTGCATTTACCGTAAAACGATACCTCGAGCACCTACTGATTTGTCACGCGCATGGCAAGAGCGAAAGGGCAAAATCGAAACGAACTAATATCGCGTCACAGCGTATACACTGTATGCCTCGGTGAACTTACATGCAGTCATTCACACCGCAAGCTAGACCGGGAGTATGGGAACCAGAAGTAAAATGTAACGATGCCTTTAAAAGTCTCGGAACAGGGCCCAGCCCATCCTGGCTCATGTCGCGGTGGGTGAGGAAGAGAGGGAGGGAGGGAATAGGCACGAAGTGAGAGGGAAATTAAAAAGAACGGCTTAACGAGCCCGGGAGGAGAGCTCACGACGCCGGCCCTATTATTCGTGCGCTCGGGCGCCAGCGTCGTACGTGCACATCAGCCGGAGAAGGAGCGTCCGGCGAAAAAAAAAAAAAAAAAAAAACCTATACCAGAGCCGTTTCCGTCGCGCATAACGTTTCGCCACATGCATCAGCCTATTCCCGCGCTGCAGAGGCTGACGCTAAATATTCATTTCCGTCATTTCGTTATGGCCGATTATTTGCGCCCTTTGTACAGTCATGCCTCCTGTTCCACCGGAGTGGAGGATTAATGAGGAATTCGTAATACTTTTATTGTCTTTACGAAGGATACCGTGGATGTTTGGATCAAAAAAAAAAAAAAAAAAATGAATGCTTTCTAGGGAGCGACGAGATTAGCGCGATAGTGATCGGTAGGGTATGTCCTGGAAAATTACAAGTGGGAGAACAGTGAAAATAGTTAAACATTAGGTGTAGAGTACTCGGTGTGTGTTTATGCATTAAAAGGCATGAAAATTGGATGCTGTTTTTTCACATTAATGTTCAATACCTATGTACTTATCAAACGTTGCAAAAGTACGTCGGATTCAGTCATGAGACACTCACATTATCCATTAGTTGGATCAGTTAGCAACATCATATTGTTTTTATGATTGAAACACAAAATATTTCATTCTCAAAAGTCAAACGAGAAACACACAAATGGCAGAAAAGATGGGGTATAAAATGAAGAAAAGAATCATAAAAGCGGAGATGGCAATGTCTTTGCCAGCTTATCGAGAGGACCTTCGAGCAGAAAGTACTGTATTAGCATACAATAAGTCAGACTTTTTTCCGCTTGCAGCAATGATGATTGCCAGCCCGTCGCGTATTTATCTTCCTTGCATCGGATGACGATTTCACTTGTTTATCCGCTGCCGTTTCATAGCATTTTTTTTCTGCTTCTCATTATTCTTTACTTCTGAAAAACACTTGCATGCATACAGAGCACTTGCTGAAACGATTATTTTTCCTTTGCGATTGATAGCTGTTGCAATTCGAAATACATATATCAGCAAAATAATAGTTTTCCATGTCCATATCGCTTGTACGATCGTAATGGCAGGAAGAATCTGAGATTTAGATTAGCGAATACTTGAGATTTTTCCGATACCATTAACCAATGTCTTCAAGATAGTTGTTGATCCAATAACCGACCTTCAATACAGATATTTCAAATCTTGGGTATCGCTTCGTAATATCGTCATACATCATTAGTTGAATTTTAACAAAGATCGGTTATGACATTTTTAGGGTATTTACATCTTTAAAGTTACGCATTTTAATATAAAAAGTATAAGTAAGCAAACCGCATGTACTTTCGTTATAATCGATATCTTGAAGAGTAACACGTTTAAATTTTGGATCATTCAGCCGTGTCATTTAAAAAAATTTTTTTACATGATTTGCCCTTTTTTTTACATGACATGCCCTTCGTATATCTTTACAGAAGTGAAGTTATTCTTAACTTTTGGATTTTATTAAAATTAAAAAAATTTTTTTCGTACTATCTGACATCTGTAAGTTTTGCAAGATATTTTGGTGCTAAATAACTTAAATTATCAGTAAATACTGCAATAACTATTCATAGCACAGTCAATCGAATACGTTAAAAACAAAGTCCCTTGAAATTTTGATGTTGGGTCTCACGACAGTTAGGCCAACATTGTATCTGTAGTTCTTGAAAAACATTGAAAATATTGTATTAATTTTCCTTTACCAACATGATCTTGTCTCGTATTATAATATATTTGATTTTTTAAAGGAATATCCTAAAAGCTTGAGTTCTAAAATATGAACATACTTCGTTATTGTATTAAAATGTAATATGATAGAAAACAAGAATAGAAAATGTTTAATCTCGCAAAGCTCTACAAGTTTTAATAATTGTTCAGATCACTTGGCTCGAGACAACCATGTGATGTATATAATATAATCGTTATATTCATACAAACATTAAAGAAAAAAAATGGTATAAACTAAGTAGAAATTATTAAGTTTGGCTGAAACTGATCAGACTTTAATTTTGAAAAAAATCTGTCAAGCTTCAACAACGAGACTTCCCAATACTACAATATGGCATGATAAAAATGCATTTAAAAAAAAATGTAAAATCTAACATCAAAAATAACTAAAAGTTGTGGTGTGAAATATTGCATTGTGTAACATATTAAACAAGGAAGGAACTCCAGTGACAAACAAAAAGTAAGCTTTGCTAGTCATAGCTCTGCAGGCCTAAAAAAGGAAATTAAATCTTGACAAGGACAAAAAATACTGTGAAAAATACACTGAGCTGTAGAATGTACACAAAAAATAGATAATTTTGGATAACAGCACGAAAATTATTTTACCATAGAGGCCTACTGGACAAGGTAAAAATAAGATTCAGATTACTCTGAGTGAACTTTTCTTTATTAAACTGCAAAATACTTTTTAATTTTTGGAAGGAATACAGTTTTAATTTCTGCTGAGAATGATTTGACAGTATTGGATATCTGTAAATAAAAGATGTTTAATCTGAAATGAATTAAAAAAAAAAATTAGTTATCTATACGTAAAATAGTAAATCTAAGTAAAAAATTGTTAATGCAATGCCATAATTTTTTCCTCAGCTGATGTTATCTATATAATATCTAAAATAGATTTTAAAAAATTCACCGTTTCACATTGAGTCTGTATTTGTAGAATAAATGGTTTATTTGGCCGGATGCGTTGTTCATTACTTAAACGATTTCCTTACGTTTCCGCATTGAAGGCAAACAAATTGTTATAGCCATTACGTAAAAAAATAACACATTCTGTTCTTTCATCACGAAAATTTTCAACGATATAAATAAGGCACAAGTTTTAGCAGTCGCACCATTCCAAAAGTATCCGCAGATCGTTAGTGACTGTCATAAATATTAAGCAAAATGAAGGTTTTCATTTGCATGCTGGCTGTTCTCTTTGTTGCAGTAAGTGAAGTGTCACTAGCTAATAAAAATAAATAAATAACCATTCACATATTGGACATTTTTTATAATTCATTATTTGTAATAAATTTAAATTTTACATAAGGAAATGTCTGATAAATAGTTGTGTTCAATAAAAAATAGATACAATTTTCTTATACTGAATCTTTACTACGCATTTAATAACATTTTATTATTTTTAAGGTTTGCACTCCATCCCAAGCTCGTGATCATAAAAAAATGAATGAGTGCAAGAAAGAAGTTGGAATAACTAATGGTTGAATTTTTAACTATACTTTACTTTCATTTTTGAGCACGAAAAATATCTTCCTGCATACAATTTTTTTTTCAGAATTCAAAAAATTAGAAAAGATAAATTTCGAAGATGCTAAAGTTAAATGCTTCTTTACTTGTATGCTCAAGAAAAAGGAAATGGTACGTAGCACATTATACAATTTTGTATGATTAAATTTATTAATTGAATTCACATCTTCTAGATCGTCGATGGCAAATTAAATGAAGATATAATAATCGAGAAAATGTCGAAACACGAGGAGATGAATGATACTAAAAAAGAAATTGTCCAAGGATGTGTTAAAGAAGGTAAAAATTGAACAGAGAAGATTATTTCTAGGATTCCATCACGATTTCTTAACAAAATATCTAGATTTATTCTGTATCCTGGGACTTTGTAACAGGGTTACTCATAGATGTTTATTTTACTTAAATGAATTTCTTATTTGAATTGCAGCTAACGAAAAATCTGACTGTGAAGTAGGTGGACATTACAAGAAATGTATTATAGAAAAGGAGATGAATTTCAGAGAAAAGAAGAAAGAAAATGAAGGTCAACAAAAAAATGAAGAGTAAATAATGAATAAAGAAATCTAATTGTAAAAATAATACAGTTTCATGTTCAATTATTTTGTTGCACTCTACACAGAGTTTGTTAACAATAAAATTATAAATTTATTTCTCAATCTTGGTAATATATTTATCTTTTAGTCTTCCCATTAACAGACTTTTGTTTTTCTATAAATGATGATAACGTAGTATGAATAAATGATCATAGCATACATTTTTATTTTTCATCCACTATAAAAGTGCTTATTACATAACATACGTAGGAAGTTGAAACGTGATTCACGAAGAAATTTTTCAAAGAAATATCTTTACGATTAATTAAACGCGTAATAAAGATATTGGTAGTACAACGGGTGCCATTAACTTTAAAAAATCTGTCAGAACAAGCTACCGCTTTTATCAGCTAAAGGAGGCATGAGATCCTTAGTTTGAAAAAAATATTGTATTTTTAATATCTTTCCAAGTGGCTTCAGGTTATCTTGAGCAATAATGGGTAGTTTAGAACCATCTAAATTTACTTTAGCCACTTTCTACTTAGTCAAGGAAATCATGTATACAATGTTTTTATGTCGTGAAATATTTCCTAATGAATTATTAAAAGAACAATACTTAAGTTCTGAATGACTTTCTCAACAAAAAGTATACTGATAATAAAACACTTAGCAGCGTATTCCAAAGCAAATAAAAACGTTTCCCACGAACTTTTTTTTCATACGAAAGATCAAAGAATGGAAAAACGGAATGACGCCGTACCCCAGCCCCTTTGCTATTTTCACACATCGTTAGGCTCCGCAACTTGTAAAAATATTATTTTCATTCGAGTACTTATGGGGTTTCAATTACAAAGGCACGCGTTTCCGCAATCGTGGCTGTTGTTGGGACAAAACGAACACACCCTCCGATTGTTTTGCTTAGTACACGTGCAAATATTTGATTTACCTAGCTTTCGGCTCGAGTTGATGGATACCACTTAAATTTTGACACCTTTGCCCTGTCTATCCCACTCATGGTCACTGATCAATGCCACAGTGACATGCTGTTTTGAGCGTGAGGTCGGACACGTGCGCTTTATTTTTTTGAAATCTGAGAAGCCTGAAACTCAAATCAATTGCGTGTTAAGCAACAAAAACTAACATACATGTATCGCTCGGAATATTTTATTTTTAAATTTTCCACCTCGTTTGAGATTTTCATTCTTTACGTTGACTTTTCCTATCAACTTGGACTGATAACAGGTGTAATACTTTTTACCTTTAGGTTGATACGTCAAGTGGTTAGATGTCAAGTGCGTTAGATTTTTAATAGTTGTGTATATACAGTAAGTTGATATATTTTACGATACATTCAATGGTGTTTTTTATAAAGATTATGCTAATTACATGATGAATCTATTTGTAAGTTAGACAGTTTAAAAAGTATACGTTCAAGTGCTTTTTCACTAACGAACTAGTCCGCTACTATTAAGGGAAAATGTGTCAATAGATTTCAAAACATTTCCATTGGATGAATAGCAATAAAAATGTTATTTTAAATTGAGCACAAACGAAAAATCGTCAAAAATATAAATATACTAGCAGCCCCCCGTCTCGGCTTCGCCCGAGACTTACTTAATAAAACACCGTAGTGTGTTGACATGGAATGTGAAACATTTTCAGTTAGAAATTTTACACATATTCCTGATACATCTCAGAACAAAAATCTTCTTATTAAAAACATATTTTTTCGGAATCCATATAGTTTATTTGGTTAAATAATGAGGTGTAAGAATTCAAAAAAATTATTATGCTGAAAAGTACCGTGCGTTTTTTATGCCATAAAATAATCGGTGGCTATAAGAAGCCGTTGATTTACAGTTTCTCCCGTGTAATTCACGAAAACGGCTATTTTTTAAAGCTGTTAAGATTTTAAACCCCCAAAAAATATGTATTGAAAAAAGAGTTTTTTCTCTTATCTCACAACTTTATTACCAGAACAACAAAGTCCTGGACCTTAAGCCCTACATTTTTTATTGCTACAAAAACACAAATACATTTTCTACTTATTTAAAAATCTGAATTAGGATCTTCAAAGATTTCAGAGATTGCTGTGAGGGTACAATGAAAAGCTGATCTCTCACGTAATGGACTCTTTAGTTGTCGATTTTGACGCTGCTGTTCCAATCTCGATAAATTTTCTGCGTCAGTTTCTTGACGCCTAAGTAAAATTGTATTTATTAGATACACTTGAAGTTTTTCTTCCAATTCACCCTCTTGCGACTTTTGGCATGCTTAAAATTTGTGTGACCCCTAAAGGCTGTTTTCTGTCAACTTTGTTAAGTTCTAATATATTTGTTGGCAAGGTAGTTCGACGTCCGATGGCCCTAAAAAAGACCGGTGAGCTTCTTAAGTTAACTCTTTCTTGACTGCAGTTAACAGCAATTGTGACTGCCTGGATACCTCAGGGTGATCTTCTCTGGCTTGCTGTTGAAGACCCAGACTGATTGGGAGAAAAATTACAAAGTCCGAAGCTTTGGGGCTAGTTGTAGTGCTCTTTCCCAACGTCTCCCGGTATAACGTCGAAGACGTTGGTGTCTAAAGCACCTTTTTTATTTGCAGATTCAGTTGTTTTGGTGATCTTAGATGGGGAGATTGGTTAGTGATACTTGTCCAGTGGAGGCTGTCCCGTTGGCTCAAGTTTTTTTTCCTTCATAGCTGTTATAGGTTTGCCCAACGCAGACCTTGGAGAGGATCAGTGATTCCTGGTTGAATGCTTAGAGTCGAGAGGGTAGTATAGGGTCGTCGGTCACCGGGTTTTCCAGCCTTGCGAAGAACAACTCCGCAGGTGACGTCTGCTAGTGAATGGCTGACTTGGTTTAATAGTGCCCGTCTTTAGTTAATATAGTCTTTTATTCGACGAATCGCTTCCGGAAACGGTTATAAAAATGTATTTGTTGGCAAGGTAGTTTACACTTAGGTAGATCCTAAAAAGAACCGATGAAATTGGTGGTTAAGTAGGGAACGTAAATACTTATAATGGCGCTAAAAAGTGCCAGTGGTGAAACTTCCAGGCTATTCTTATTCCTGATGATGAAGAGCTGGCTAAGGTTGCTTGATTCTTACCCTGGAAGTCTCGATGTACGGAGACTGTGCTGAAGGGAAGTACGCCGCTGACCAAAAAATATCTCGTCTTTGGGTCGTTCCCCGGATAACCAACCGCTCATCGTTAGACGGGAACATGTGGGTAAGCGCATTGGGGACGCGACGACCAAGAAGGTCGCCGTTGTGACTGCCCATGCCCCTCAGAGCTCAGAGCGATTTTCCTTTGCTTACATTTGAAGCCACAAATTCTCTAACTGCATCAGGTGGAATGGTGGGACTCCCTCACAACTCTGATGAGTTGAACCAGATTGTGCTCTGGCTACAAATGTCTCCTGGTATTGTGGCAGAGATGGCATCAGTTTAGATTAGTTTTTTTTTTTTTTATCGCACTTATCGAGTTTCAGGGTAAATGGACACCTAGGTCCCTTCCCCCTTAGAGAAGAGTGTCGTCTGTTACCGGGATACCCAGCTGCAAGACTGTTATCAGCATTTTCAATACAGCTCGTTGAGTTGTCATAACTCGACTTCAAAATTATGGAGACGCTCTAGCCTATTATAACCACACTTATTTAATTACGTTGCAGGTAGCTTCGATTTTATGTCGACGCCACCTAACGGATTTTGCTGAACTAAAGAGAAAAGCTGGCATATTTTGCAAAACTTTGAGCTCATTTATTGCTATTGTTGTTAAATTTTTTGAGATAAAAACTTTGCTAAAACCATCTAGGAAGTATCATGAATCAGTGTGCAAAATTTTAACGAAATCGGTTCAGTAGTTCTCGCGGTTAGCGATTACAACGGTTTTAGCGCTTTTGCTTTATATATTAGTAAGATAGTTAATTTGGTTGAATACGATTAAATAGTTGAAAGTAAGTAAAGTTAAATGTAATGTGAAGAAACTTTAAGCTCATCCTTGCTTTATGTAACCTACTAATTTAATCTACTTTTTTTTAATTCCTCAAAACATTATTTTTTAATTTGCCTGTTCAAAAAACAGCGTTATCAGTCTCAAACCATCACACGACGAACAAAAGTCTTCAGTGACGTAACTTTTTTTTTTATGATAGAAATAGGATGTTGAAAATGTATAAAAATTGTTTTTTTATAATAGTTTTTTGGAAAGCAATTATAGGCCAGTTTAGATGAAAGTCTTGAAGTTATTACATCTAAAATTACACAACTCGTTAAAAAACTGCTTTTTCAAGCTACTTCAGTCTACAATAGCTTTTGATATTATACTGCTTTCGATACTTCCCTTATCCCTATACCCTTCAAATGTCTTCCTATTAACGTGTGTATTTTAACAAAATCATAACACTTATATTACCCCGTTGGTGACAACAAGAGCATAAGTACCTCGGAAAGCGCCAGAGATAAAAAATAAAGAGGCACAAGAGTAAAAGCTCCGTTCTCACGCGGAAAGCAGCTCGCCAAGATTTAAACGCCAAGTGCAAAAATAACGCTTAAAGAAGAAGAAAAAAACGAGACAAAAGAGTAACACGGTATCGCTAACAGCGAGCGCAAACGTATAAAATGCGCGTAAGCGCTGCAAAGTTCGCTGGCTCGTTTCGCAAGCACTGTTAGCTAAATGACGCGGGGGGGGGGGGGCACGTTACTTCTTCATTCCGCCCGATGTGTGCCCATTATCTCGTTTTATTTTTCAATTGAATGCCTCGGCCATTTGCAAGTGAAAAATTGTTATAAATCGTCGCCAGGCAATCAAGATCGATACAACAGTAGCGAGTTTATACGAGCTATCCTATATATACACACACGCATGGTAAACACGTATACAGGCCCTGGTCGTCCCACGCAGAAGTGCTGCACCTCGCGTGCGAGCCTCTCGACTGTGCGTACGGGAATAGCTTGAAATTTTTTTTTTTTCGTTTATTATTTTCTCCCCGGCCTGGCGCCTAATAAGTATTAATTCCAACCCGGTGAGGCCGAGCTGACGCGCCGTTTCGACACCTCTCTCTCTCTATCTTTCTTTCTTTTTGCGCTCGAAATGCTATACCTATCGAGCAATTTACGATTATTATTTTACTGCTGGTATTATTAATCTCGGATTGCTCCCTCGGCTTCGGACGGGTTTTTTCATACACAAAATAATACACACACACTTGGTTGCGGCAAAGATTGCGAATTCCAAAATATACGGCCATTGTTGTGCATATACACTAGCAATGGCGAGGAGAGAGAAACAACACATCAACGCACTATCTTGATTTCGTTTTGTTTTCTGCACTTGAAGAAATTCCTGCTGGTTTCGAGTCAAAATAAATATAATAGAGGGGGGGGGGGAAATAAAAAGAAAATGAAAATGACTCTTATTGCTGGGTAAGAATTTCTTTTCTGCCCGAGAGTACAATGCTCGATAAATTTTGCAAAAAGCTCGTGTAAATTCAAGAAGGGAAAAAAAGAAGGAATGAGCACACACAAACATAACACGGCATGGATTTCGAACGCCATCTTATTTGCATCGAGTGATTTAAGCGATCCGCGATACCACACGATGTTAGACAAAGACAGCGCTCGACTATGCGCACCCACAAAGCTTATCGCGATTAATTATTGGGTCCTGATTCCCTGAATTAGTGCCACCTGTTAACCATCTCTTCTGTAGAGATATGTTTGCTCCAAAGTGTTGCGTATTGGCAAACGTCCCTGTTTTTTTCGTCATTGGAGCAGGTATGGCCAACGAGTTTGTCATGCTGACTGTCAATACGACGTGGGCTAAATAATCGGGATAGCTCGTTGTGTTGCACCTTCCGCAGAGTTGATATCTCATTGTCTGCTCGCGAACACGGAATCGACGGCTCGTGTATTGAGAAAACTCCTGCATCGATGCAAATGAAAATATTTTCATGGATACGTAAAGAAAAAAAAAAAAAAAGTCGTACCTACGGAGGTGAGCAAGCTCGTTGTAAATAAAGTATCGAGTTTTATAGGCACCGGTGAACAAAATAGCATTGTTGCACGCGACGTTGAAGAAAAAGATACACGTCGGTGTTGGGCCTCGACGAAGGCGAAACGTATTGCACCGGTTATCCGTGATTTTATCAAAAAATGTGAGTCGAGTCTGGCGTAGGTGGCGTGGTTTGTTGTGGAAAAACTTGGGAACGCGTGAGAAGGAAGCATTCGAGGGTACTTACTATTGGTGAATGATTCTCTCGTAAAGAATCTCGAGGTGATCGAGTTGCGATTTTCAATAACGATATCACAAAGATTTGCATACCAAATTGAGTTACTTGTCTGAACATGTCAATTGGTAGCGTTGATATTTTTTTTTGTCGTTTCATCCAATAAAAGAAAATGGTAGTTCAACAATATAATTGAGATTCGTACATATACAGAAAATTTGATGAATAGTAAAAAGGTGAAAAAAATCTCTAGAGTTAAACAATCGATCGTTTAATAAATTGTTTAAACGATTTAGAAAAAAACGAAGAAAAAAAAGAAGAGATTGTTATGATATTTAATACTGTTTGATATTGAAATAAAACATGCATTTTTTCCATGGAGTACTCGTCATTTCGTTTTCTACTATACGTAATATTTATTACTATAGGTGTAGCACTATGATGTTTGAAAGCTCCATACTACCGAATTTTACGCATCATGAGTTAAAGCCTCACCTTCTAATACACGTGGGTAGTATACTCATTAATTTTTTCATGTATAAAAACTCGATTCTCAAAAATATTTTTCACTCAGTAATGTCTCGTGTCTTATGTAGGTCGTGTGATAGCATGAAATAAAAAGGAAGAAAATTTGATCTTAACTTGCTGACAAAATAGCGAACCATCGAACGCAAGTTGTTGCGCAATGAACTCGTACAACAGGTAATATATATATATATATGTATGCACCAACCAGAAAAATCTCCAAAAAAAAAAGACGTGTCAAATGACGTCGAGCGGAAGCAACGTATACTTTTCGACGTGAACGCTCACGAATGCAAGCGAGAGTAAAGAAGCAAAAGAAAAGAGAGTATCTCTTTGCAGATACAGGCAGGGATTGACAGGTCCAGGTATGTCACAAGCTCGAAAAGTGACAGCACCAATGAAAGGATCCCCATCCATTCGAGAAAGGGTTCCTAACTCCCGCAGCGACAGATTTGATTCCCACCCAACGCGTGGATTTTCCTTTTCACGCGTTATAATATATACTCTTGCTCCCTCGCTATGTACTCGGGTAACGGCACGGCGCACCCTCTTTGTTCGCGAGATGCGCGTCACTGGATAAATATATGAGAAAAAACAGATACGACAAAAAAAAAAAAAAAAAAAAAAAAGGAAGAAGAGAAAGAAAAAAGCGGGGGAGAGCTCCGGTGAAATCACCATAGCTCTCGAGTTGCATATCGCGCGTCTTCGGTAAATTTAGTGTACACACAAATGTGCGTTAACACTGTCTGCTAGAGAGAGAGAGAGAGAGACAAACGCGCAAACACGAAGCAGCTATATTGTGAGTAATCGAGTAGCGTCGCGGTGTCTCTTTCCTTCCTTCGTAGGTATATGAACATATACGTGCATGCAACACGTATAGGGAAATTACAAAACTTTTTTTCCCCCGTCATCGTCGCATGGTCTCAACTTATGTTATAGCGGGACGTGCGTCGCGTTTCGTGTGCGCTAAACGAGGGGAAGGGGCGGTGGGTGGATACGGCTGACAAAGGAACTTGTTTGCTCTCGATCGTGGTGGCGGAAAAGTGGGACGACTACGTGTGGCTTGTTGACACTCGCTGACAGCGAGTGCACGGATATAACAGCGCGGGTGCCTTGTAGACACTTTTTTTTTTATCATAGATACCGAGTGCGCGCTCGACCAAGGGAAAAAAGATTGCGGCCCCGGGACAATCATCGGTAAGAGCGGGCGTCTTGCCTCAGCTAGCGAAAATCGTGTTACGCTTTTGTCCAGATGTAAGGGTTTGAACAGTGAGCTAATGCGTGCACGTATTCCTATTACCAATAATATATTTTTATTTCAGCCTCTCAAACCCTACACTGTTTTAACACAAACAATAAGTTATCATTAGGAGTGTGCCTGATTCACAATTCTCATGCATCAGAAGCTGGGTAAGGAACATTAAAAAAATCCGCTGCCAATCAATTGGCACTCTATTTTTTTGCTGTTTGTAACGTTTCTAACATAAGGTCGATGTCCCAGTACTCGGTCATGTCCCAATAGTCGGTCATTTGGCTGATTTTTTCACTATAAATTTTCAAAACGTAGATAAATCGGGTAGCTATGCAGACACTAAGCAATTACTTTTTCAATAAAGTTAACATGTATACCCAGTTGAAAGTATAACGAAGGCCCGTAAAAGAAAAATAGTGACCAACTATTGGGACATTTCTTACTTATTTTTAGAAAATTTTATTCTTGACCTTCTGTAAGAAATCAAAATGTTCCTTTTTTTTACTAAATTTTTTTTTTTTTTTTTTTACTCGGACACATTGTATTTTTTGTGTGAAAAACTTGTTATCTGAGCATTAAAAAATAATGAAAAGCATTACCTACAGCAAATTCTGTCTACCACGTAGATTTTAATAAAACTCTCATGAAATATCTATCAATGCGTTGGTTTAAACGTTCTAAAAAATCAAACAATACAGTTTCAGCCTCACGTGTGCAAGTACAAAATCTGCAAGTTAAATCACGCACACCCCCGAAAAAAACGTATACTTACTAACACTACTGTCAATTGTTATGTATAAGTGTATTTTCATTCGATCGAAACACTCGACTCAAACACCCACCTACGTGTACAGCAAACTACTTTTTCTGTTCGTGATGCTTAAATAATGAGTCTCGCGTGTGCCACTTTATGAGGCTGTGTTGTATGGAACAACACAGTTCAGGCTGCAAACTTTTATTTCCCCCGAGAATCGCACGGGCTAAGATTGACTAACCAAGAAGAGTCGAGCCAATTCTCTCTGCGACAAATTAACCGGCTCGCGTCTTTTCGTGGAGCCATAAACGTCTTCATATTTTTGAATAAGCAGCCCCAAGGATTGCGCCTAAATTGTTTGCCCCGTTGGAAATTATTAGGATGGATGGTACAAGGTGCAAAGGAGCCGAGAGCCTCCGTTGGGAGGAAAAACGAAGGTATAAAGAAGAAGAAGCTAATTGAGATTTGTAGCGCGTGGGTTGACTATATATGTATGTATGGAAGTATATGCACACGGTACTTGGGGGGTATGAATGTTGGTGTTGCGTTGTACCTGCATCACTTTTACTATAATTATTTTTGTACTCTCTACCATGCTCGCAATGAAAATCTAATAAAATAGGGTAAAACTGTTACGATACTAAATGCTGAAAGATGTTTATAGAGACACACCAGACACTACAATGATATTCTGCAAATTAGAAAGATGTTTTTCTCTTTCCAGGCATTGGTTTCTAATTTGACTAGTACATGGGTGTACATTATTATTATTTTTTTTTTTTCAAATACAATGATTTCATTAGTTTACATTAAAACCAATTTTATTTTTTTCAGGTGTATTTTTTAAAAATAATCTTTAAATTATTTTGTAAAAGGAATCTACGGGGTGCGTGACTTACTGTATTCGTAGAAAAACCTCGATGTTTCAGTGATGTAAAAGAGTCTCATTGGGTGGTCTAAGGATCACATTGCATGTTTATGATTTTCTTTGAAGACACGAAGTAGAGAAGCGAAAAGGCTTTTCGCTGACTCGCTGACAGTAAGTTCCAACCAACTCACTGATTTTCTTTTTTATCGTTGTTATAGTGATCTAGTTTTCAGCAAAGATAGGAAATTTAATGTTATTAGTAGATTTTGTTTGACTGTCAATCCATTCAAAAGTGTGTCTTGTGAAATATGCTGATTGAATAAAGTTAGAAAGATAATAAAATCTTGTTCAGTTATTCCCACCTGCAAATGGTGTTTCTGAAAAATTTCAGACAACTATATATGTAAGCATAATTTTACATACCAAAATATTTTATGGAATATGAGCTGAAAATAAGCACAATAAGAGACTTCAGGAATAATCAAATGTATAGTTATGATGTATGAAAGCCCCTAAACTTTACAATTAGTAATTAATAAGTGCTGCTTTCGGATGTGAAGGGAAAATATTGATTCAATTTGATCATTCGATATTGATCGAATTTGATAGTAAAACAATTTTACAAACATCACGAAATGATTAACACCAACAAAAAGCTATAAAGTCAATAATATTTATAGCCTCAAATGATTCTTTCAGAAAATCAAAGTTGAAAAACGCTGATAGAATATGCATAATATTTGAAAAGGATAAGTAGCAAAGCACGTAACATGGATTATAATTAACACTGGCACGTGTTCAGTTAACAAATGTACTGACCAGTAAAATTAGTCGATCAATCTAGATATAATACAATATTGAAGCATATTAAAATAGCGAGTAGTATAAAAAAGCATCGTCCTTTGCTAACTAGCGTGAAAGCCTTCCCCGATACGTATGTAGTAGAGAGAGAGAGAGAGAGAGAGAGAGAGAGAGAGAGAGAGAGAGAGAATAAGTGAAAAAAATAGGGAACTAGGTGTAGATAAAAGAGGAGAGGGTGCAGGTTCCGGTGCAGGATATGGGCTCTGCGTGTCCCTAGTTGGCCATCAACAAATGACCGATACGGTAGCGTCGGACGAGGCAGGACGGCTACTGCTAATTGCGTGCTGCCTGTGTATAGTGTGCCACATATATAAATGTGCATAGGACCAGCAGCGATGCCCATAAAATCGCTCGCGCGAGCACTGAAACGTGATTACCTTTTCCTGTTATTTTCACTTTGTCATTAAACAGCTGTACGGCTATGCGCGCCGTCCGGCGCTCCACATAGCTCGGCCATTCATTCGGGAACTCTGATACGCTACGATGAATATAGAGGGACAGAGAGGAAGGAGCTCTATGCAATGCACACTCTGCTCATGGCGATCCTTATCTTCCCTGTGATTCTTATTGGATAACGAGCTCTTTTTTCCATATCCACGTGGGCTAAATGATTACCAGCTATGCGTCCTGATAATTGTATCGGTTGCGTTTATTGTTTCCCCCTTTGAATAGGTACACACTTGTAAAATGTGCAATGAGGCTACTTTGTTATGTATGTATGTCCAAGTGACAGCTATAATGAGCTGCTCTTGATGTTTGATGGCATGTGGTGGGTATCTGGGCATCTGTGTGACATACTCTGAAACGAGTATTCGATGAGAAATCTTTAACGTCAGGTTGTTTCAATGTGCCATTTCAGCACGATTATTATATATTCTGTAATATCTATTTGCTCGAAATATTAAAAAATTATCTTTCACTTTCTTGCATCATCGTCTAGTTATTAAATTAAACCCTTGACTTGTTTTCGTTTTTGTGCCATTGGAAAATTTTTTAATTACATCAGTTAGTTTTGTCCCCCTTAATCTACTTTCGTGCCTTTCGTTAAATACAACTGTTTCCTTAACTGTGTGTCTAAGATTTTGTTTGCAAATCCTGTCGTTTTTTTTAAATATTATTTTTATGCATTTCAGTGTTCTAGAGTTTATATTGATTACATTAAAAAAAAATTGCTTTTAGATAAACTAATAAAATTAATTTATAAATAAACAATTTCTATTATTTACGAGTAGATAGTTGATGTATATGCCTCATACGCGATGTAGAAAAATAGAAATCAATGGCACAATCATTAAATAGAGACATATTTCTATAATTTTAGTAAAAGCAAAATAAACTGTAAGGGACAGCCAAGGAGCTTTTAAGGTAGTTGGTCCAAAAATTATAAGTGTTAGGATATATTACTTATTATTAATATTGTTAAATAATAATTGCTGTGAAAATTGTTGATTATTCGTAATATCAACCACACCAACTACCTTAAAACAGTTTGGGGGCTGTATTCGTGGAGTAAACAAATTGTTTGTTGTTTGGAAAGACAATTGTGGTTAACTAAATAGGTATCTACAACTTAATACCTTGTTTATTTGAAAGTTTAATTGAAGCTTAGATATTTTATAAGTTAGACGAAATTATAGCACATACACTTCCATCTTTAATTCAAACATATAAAAACGAAAATGTTTCCCAAGAGCTCTGATAGGATTTAAGACGATACTTCCAAAAGATTGTATGAATTATTAAAAGAGGTATATTAAGCATAATAGTTCAAAATCTTTATCTTATGATAAAAATAAATATCCTACAAAGGTGCAGTTGCTTTTGCATATCATGTGGTATATAGAGTATTACTGAATTGCGCAAAATCAAAGAGACGAATAAAAATAAAAAAAAACTCCATAAGGCCCTACGACGCGACAAAGACATTTTTCACCTCTCGAAAGCCCTATACTATTTTTACACAAGAGACCCTCCAGCAAGGCCAGGTCTCGATTTTTGAATTTTACGACGAGACCGTTGCTCGTCATTTATTTCGCTGACATGGCGTGCATGTAAATGCACAAATCCACGAGCAACGCGTTAAAAATACGTTGTATATGGTACATGGGCGACGCCAGCGTGTGCTGCCACCTTCGTCAAGAACTTCTTTTTCTTTCGTTTCGGTTTATTTGTCGCGTGCGCGCGGGACAGAGTCAAATCGTCATTTCATTTTATTGCTCGTTAAAAATAATTTGCATCGCTGTACTCGTCCCTCGACACTTGCCAAGAATTATCACTTTATTATACGGACAGTAAATTTCAATCCAATGGAAACTTTGCCACCTCCGCTTTCGCCTTGAATAATAAAAGTAATAAGCAAATTGCCTCTTTATGTACGATCGCGCAGCATTGATCTTATTTTTTTTTTATGTATTATTGTCTTTCTCTTCGCTTCATTACAATATTTTCAATGCAAATAATTATACATTTTTTTTCCAAGATCAGTTTCAATGCAAAATATATTGTGACTGTGCTCGTAAAATCTGACTGTGGAAATTAATAAATCTGTACATTGCGTGTGCATTGACTTAGAAGAGCTTACTGATTTCAATGTTTGCTGTTTGAATAAAATTTAAACATACCGTGTGTATTCAGCGTTAAATAAGAGCTTTGCGTGATAAAATCATATTTCACGAGTATCGAAATACGAGAATTCAAATTTTAATGATCACAAATGTATATCCCGTAACGAGTGTGAGTGCCAATCAAGTGGAAAAAGAATTTAATGAGCGCACGTACGCGCTGTGGTATAATTTCGCGATTTCATCAGAAACTCGAAAGCACTTGTTAATTTTCCCAATAAACCCGAAGCCTTTGAAGTCGAACGCCACATTTCAATGCCCCGGCGTTGGCTATTTGCACATGCCCTTTATTAACCTTTCAGCTTCAGGCGTTAGTGTCCGTGAATTTTACAATTTTTATGGAAACGAGGGCAAACGTTGAAAAAAAATTTTCTGTTACACAATAATAATTAGATGAAAAAACTAAAAAAAAACAACCATAAATAATGTAAAGAAGAAGCAACGACAGAAGCCTATAGCAGTGGCGGCAGAGGTCACGAATATTCATGGGATGATAATTAACGACGAGAGCCGGTGTAAACACATCACACGCGGTCGAAGAACCTTGCCCACCTCGTATACGTGTATATATATATATGTATCGTACTGCAGTAGGTAGACGACGTATGCAGTGCGATGACTCAGGGTGTGCCTGCGGCGATTTAATGCTCGATGTGTGTGCGTGCGAGTGTGTGCTTTGCGAATTTGTCAGCAAGTATAGTTTACGAGTGGTCATAAGGAAATGTAGTATTTTCAGTTGTGAAACTGTTATGTGCTGATGATTAAATGCAAATATAAATTTTTTTTTCTTTTTTCAATCTACGTTTTATATTTACGACGCTACATAAGCGGTTCCACAAAAAAACTCTTGTCGAGCGTCTTTCAAAATATCAAAAACTATTTGGAGGTACACATACAGTATTCGGATTCTTGGACGTGTTAAGTGGATTTCTTTTTTTACGTTTTTCAGTGTATTATGTGACCAATTGCGAAAAATTTCCAATTTCCCTCAATAATTGAAATTATGATTTTTTTCAATTCCTTTTGACTTACAAAAATGTCATTAATTGAAACTTTAAAACAAATTGAAGCAAAAGTTTTCTTGAAAATTATTTACTCTTTTTGCTATAAAAATATTTGAAAAAAATTTTTTTCTTTTTTTTAAATCAGGCAGTTTAAAATACATTTTAAAAACTCTGAAGACTATTTTTTAAACTTTTTGAAATGAAATCTCTTTTCGTAAAAGATTGTATAACATAGATGTGTTCTCATGGAAAAACGTCCAGAGCGAAGCTAAACTGGATCCAACGTAGCTTCCTTTGATGTGCTATTTGGAA
This sequence comes from Copidosoma floridanum, assembly GCF_000648655.2. Next base: position 908,285 of record NW_019379549.1, read on the forward strand.
GAAAAAGAGTAAACGATCCCGAAATGGTAGTGATGTCTGTGCTTCAAACCCGTGATCGTAGAATCTCTAATCTCTCACAACCTACGAGAAAGTATCTCTGTATGAAATATAGATTAGTTTTAGTTATGACGTTAATATAATTTAGTCATGAATATTCAAAAACTACCGTTTTACATTCATTTCTAAGCAACACGAAAGTCGGTAGAATCTAATCTTCAAAAACTACGTTACTCATTAGATATTTTATGTTTACGTGTTTCCCTATGTCTCTAGAGACATCTGAAACATACGAAAGTATGTCTTCAAAATGTATCTCAAAAATATTTTGTTTTATTTTTCCGAAACTTCTCATTGAAATTTTTCAAAGATTCGTCCATGTGGTAAGCTTTATACGGAAGTCTAGATTGCTTTGTAGATTGGGCAGTCAATTTTAACATTTTTTTTCAAGTGTAAAACTCAAGGACCATATGCAATTTTTTCAACAACTACATAAGCGAGCGAATCCAAAAAAAGTGCACAAAGAAGGAAAAAAGAAAAGAAATTTCCTCGTTTGAATAGTATCTTATGCAAAGAAAAAACATACGTGTGTCATGTGTATACTCATTCATTTTGTCCATGAGCAGCGGCTATAAACAGTTTCGAGGACGCCTGCAAGCTCTATCACCGAGCCGAGGTGAAGAGCCTCTTCTTTTGCGCGTCACTCGTGTAGTAGTGGATACACGCACCGCACTGTACTGCTTTCTTCTTTTCCGTTTTCTTCACATACCTCGCGCTCTCTTCTGCTTTTTTTTTTATCGTTATTATGCACTTTTTTCCTCGGTGGCGGCAACGCAAGCTTTTTTTTTCTTCGCTCCGCGCAGCATAAAGGATAATAAATTTCGTAAGAAGTAGCATGTGCTCTTTATTTACACAGCGTTCGTGCAGTTTCAACGAGCTTTCGTTTTTCCAGCTTTTCTCACGGAAGCAGAGGTACAACAAAAAAAATCGTGGCTCTGACGAAAGTATACATCTGTGCTTTGAAGAGGTTGTCGTACCAAGCTCGTTTTGATGATCGAATAAAAGCTCGAACTTAAACACGAAATTTTATTATCAAAATATTTGAAAATTTGGTATACTTTTTTTTAAAGGTAATAATGTTGAAGCCTGCATTTTACTTGATACATTACTATCAGTGCTTATGTCATAATTCCTTTTTATTCTCTTAAACGAAAAAATATTTACTTTGTTGGTAAAATGAAACATGATAAAGAACTTTTGTAAAGTTAGTCATAAAAAACATGCAAACTGATTTGTCAGATAAATCAAAATAATAACATCACGCAAGTATACTGCGTTCTTTCATAATTTTTATTGCGAGTTACAAGTGAGTTTTGAAGTTTATTCACCTTTGACTTTTATTTATTTTTCCTCTTGTTTGATGACATGCTTGATTTAACTGAGTGCAATAAGTGCAGGTAACAATAAATTTCGTGAAGAATTAATGAATACATTAAAATTTTAATTGCACACTGTCGCTTGGTTAAGCCCGTATTTTTGAAATTTTTTTTTTTTAGAGATCACAAATTATGCTCTAACTAAATCAAGCCTGTGAAAACTAATAGCGATAAATCACTTTATTTGAGTAATAAAAATACAATTTGAATCATTAGTACAAGCACAAACTAAGGTACGGATAAATAAGTAGTTTGATTAACCGTTTACATCTGGGTGAAATGAATATTCATACTTATTTTATTTTCATACAGAAAAACATAAACAATATAAATGAAGAGTTATGCATTAGTGAACAAAATAATAGTTATTGAAAATGTTAATCATATTTGTTGTGGGAAATAACAAAACGTTGTTCAATGATACGTAAAGCTAAACCTGCTATTGGGTTGGAAAAAAATGTAAACAGCCAAAGAAGAGGACTGAGCTTACGAGGAGACACTGATTGCCTCTTAACAGTCCATCGGGCGGACTGTTTTGCTGCGTCAGTAAGATAAAGCGGTGTGGCGCGACGTCGAGATCAGATGAGTGCGTATAGCCCTGAGGTTCTGCTGATGATTTTATCGGGTATACTGGTTTGAATGTTGGCTCTATTTTTGTGCACTGTAGGAACTTTTTTCAACCATCGCTCACTGAAGATGAATACTTCAATAATAATTTGTCTAAAGCGTAGTTTCAAAACTTGTTTTTGCAAATCCAACATTTATTGGGTATCAATAAGCCTCAGATATTGATATCTGCAAACACACTCGATGAAATATTGTATTTGCCACATAAGTGCAGTCTCAGCTTCATAGGTCCTTCAGACCTCTGTATATCATTCTGGTGGCACTCATAATGAACTATACTATTTCTCAATACTTACGATATGAAATGAGAAATTCAGTTTTAAAATTAAATATTTATTAGCTTTTCATAGCTCTCCTAGCTAACATTAATATAAACAAACAAAAGTAATACAATTTACGACAAAAAACATACTTTACTTAAATGTTACCTATCCGTTAATGATAAACAATAATTTGCAATTTTTTCCAAACTGCTCGTTATAAATAAGTTTTTATAAAGCATACAGTAAGAATTTTGCTGTTAAACATTCACAGTGAAAAATAATTCGTAGTGCAATGAGAATTAAAATATGGTGTTACCCTATATGGTATAAAATATGGTGTTAGTTTTTTTTACCCTCAATCGATTTTTCAATTACATTCGAAGAAGGAGGCTTCACCCCTCCTACCTTTCTACCTAGGGCTGTGCCCATCCTTTATTCGATATGTATTCTTATTTGTTTGAGTACGTTGCATTTGAATTTTTCATTAATTAATCTACACTTACCATTAAAATTAAATGCGGTGCAGCGTGTTAAAACGATAAAATAAAATATCATTAACTACTTGAATCACTTTGAAAAAATTAAAAACCAATTAAGTATACTCTTCAACTACTTTAAACAATTTGCTCACATGAAATCTTACTGCGCACTCATAAAGAGAAAACCTAAGGTTCCCATGCAAGCTTTTGTAGCCTTCACCATTGTGCAAAGTACACCCATACAAGCGCGTTGAACTTTATCTTGTAGTAGCGCAGATGGACACATATCACTTATAAACAAAAATTTCTTGTACCGATCCAACCATCGGTAGAATTAGTCGGTTTTCAGAGAACTATTTTGTCACAGGATAATGAAAGAGGACAGTGTCAAGGTCCTTGTTTATGGGACTCGTAAGATGTTCCGGAAACGCGCGAAGCAATTCACGCAGAAACCAATGACTCGTAGCAGTCAACTCGAATTGCTGTGTGTATTTTTAAATCGGCCTGTAAAAAACTCGAATCGTTCCAAAATTAGCGGTGCAATATCTTTAGGGGAACGAGCGTTGGCAAAGATTAAATTTCCATGTCACTCAGCAGCTGTACGCTTAAATTCCTCCATTTCATTTATTTTTCACGCACACACTGGAGTTGGGGGTAATGCCTTCTTGTTGGAGCGCTTTTAAGGCCCATATTGCTTGCTTATTTTTTTCGCATCATTTTCCCAGACGTATTATTTTACTTGTTGCCCGAGAATGAAGACATGTAACGCTATTTTATCGATAACCATTTTACTTACAAGTAATTCAAAGATAACAAGCTTGTTCGACCGTATAGTACTGTAAAACATCCAAGAGAGGAAACGAATGAGTTTTTTGAGGTATACGTATAAAAAAAATGTGAAAGAATTTCCTCAACGTATTGGGCAAACAACTTTGGCGATTTCGCCCTTGCGAGTAAAGGATCGAGCCCGAGGAAGAAGAAGAAGAAGAAGAAGGAAAAAAAGAAGAATTACCCTGGGCGCACGAGCCACGGACAACAAATCCGCGCGGCATCTCTTACACACGTACATGTACCTGCCTGCCACCTAACAACCACCACCAGCAGCAGCGGCCAACCGGAGGAATCCCGTTCGCCAGGGCTTCACGCGCGTATGTACCTCCTCGAACGTGGTACCTACCAGTAGGGGGAAATAAAAGATCGGTCGGCCTCCCCCTCTCGGAAGCTCGTGCCGGGAGTTCGTTAATCGTTCCAAGGTGGAATCAATCGACAGATAAGGCGTCGTTGGCGTCGCCGACGTATACATCGCCCGGCGGAAAATAATCGACTTTAATGGCCCGGGACCGGGACCCATCGTGACTCAAGTCCGTACAACTGCGAATCCTCTCGCTCGCTCGCTCGCGTGCCGGAAGTGGCGCGCGCATTCGTCACTTTTAAACGCGACTCTACCGTTTGCTTCCCTACCACCAAGGTCCATTTGCACACAGTGAGGAATCAATTTTTTTTTTTTCTTTCTTTTTTTTTTACCTCTTTTAGGGAAATGGAATTAGGAATATTTACGATGGGTCAAAATAATGGTGAATAATCGACGCCAGTGGGATGCTTACAATCTTGACGAGATTTTTCTTGGGTTTCATTAAATGTTCCTTTTCAGAACTCGAACTTTGAATGATATTTATTGTATACGTGTGACGTCTTTATTGTTGTTGTTTTTTCTTTTTATTTTTTTTATTTATNAAAATATTTTTTTCTATTTGACCTACTTTTATATAAAATTAACCGATAGTAAGTTACAACTAGTTAAAATATAAAGGTATATTTCTTATTAAAATAACAGAGATTAAAAAGTTATAAGGTCCCTCTATAACCTTGGTGGTTTTTTCAATCGATATTGGATATGCTGCTTTGCATGTTCGAGCGGAGGCTAAGTGTTTTCGGATTTTGCGTGCCTCTCTTCCTTTTTTTTCACATTTTTGTCCTTCTACTTGCCAAAAATTAGAATCTTAGTTAGCTAACTATTTGTTTGCACAGCTGAAAAGCTTTTTTATGCATCTTAAAGAAGAAGTCTTACAAGTCATATGTTAGTCTATATCCACTGATGTATCAAATACAATTTCTAAGCTACACTATACATTTAATTTTACACGTAAAAATTTACTAGCTAGTCAAACTCATTATGATAGAAGACTAAATGTAGTTCAGTCATCACACAAGATTATTTATAGATTACGATATTAATGGTGATACTTAGATCTAGATGATAAAAATAAATAACAATATTTAACAAGGGTTTTATTATTGCCTAGTGTAAAATATATGCAATTAGGTAATCCTTTCCTTTACTGCAATAAAAGTAAAAATAGTTATGACATGTATATATGAGTAAATTTAATTGTAAAAGGTGTTGTAATTTATCTTTTTTCATGAAAAGCGTAAAAAACCGTATCAGTAAAGAATACAATAGAATACTGGAAGAGTGAACAAATTATAACAAGAGAGTGCTTGAAAATTCATTAAAAAAACTGTGGATTCGTAAACAACACTTATTAAAGTGTGGATGGTTATCAAAAATATTGAAAACAATAAAGTAGCGAAAATAGGTTGCATACAAAGTAAACTAATTGAATGTGGAAAAGAACTAATGGTCATAGCTATTCTGACAAGTCTAGACAGAAAAAGATCCACCTCTGAAATTCAAAGAATCTTTCATAATTTCGGTATTAAAGGACTGAGAAGGATTCTACAAGTCACCATTTTGAGATGGAACTCGGCAGTTCCAACTTGTTATAAAGTAGTCTTAAACATTTACTCCTGAATAGTGATGAGGATACAATGAACACTTACACCAATTAACTATAGATTTAAAAAAGCCGTATAATTTAATAGATAAACAAAAGATGTATTGAGCTCTAAGTGTCCTTAAAAGATTAGTCAACTTGACAGTAAAATATATTCAAGAATATAAATACGGATAACGCCAAAGGTAAATTAATCGACTAGTTTAAAATTCACAAAACTTTAAACAAAGAAATGCTTTATTTATATTAGTAATCATCTTGCTTCTATTATATTTTGAGCCAGCATGTTTAAGATAATACAGGTGTTCTAACTTTAAACGAGACAATAGAGGTACATACATTACTGTGTTAAATGGATGCTATAAGTATTATAGGGAACTGAGAAGGAATCGTTATTCAAAAGCAAAAACTTTTATTGAAGGAGCAAGATAAGTAGGATTATGATTAACACAAAACAATACAAAGTTAATTTGCATTAAGCAGAAAAAACGTCAGAAAGGATTTTTAAGTTTAAATACATGAGTACTCAAAAGTACTAGGTATCCTCGAGGTATCCCATGAGTGAAAAATTTTTTTCATGAGGAAAATTAAAGTGTAATTAACGTGTGCTAATTTTACAAAGCTAAAATTATTTTATTTCGCCAAGGATTTATTCTAAAAAATTGAACACCCTTGAAACTGCTAGTTTCGTTGTACGAAAGTAAAGCAAATACAATGACAAAAGAGACAAGCATAAGTTTGCAAGCAAAGGGCAAAAGCATTAGGAAAAATGTTTTGCATAAAGCTTCGTGGGATTAGAGAAAAGAGAAGAATTTGACACTACTGAAGTCCAAAAACTTTATATTGGAACAGCGATATATCAGGTTATTGAAACGTTTAGATGATTACTGTGGATTTATCATGATGCAAGAATGAATATCCATATCAGCACCCATAAGACAACCATACGAAAAACAGTGAGAAGATTGCCAGATGTATGAAAGCGATGATGGAAAACCAAAATTAAGAATATAATAAAAGAAATAAGATTTTGAGGTAAAAAATGAAGCAATAATAATAACAATTGACATCAAATAAGAAAAAAAATGCAATGACAATAAAATTGAATAAAATACGCATGGAAACAATTTTAATCGTATGCAGTCGATTTCTCTAGCCTTGATAAACACACAACGAGAGGCTTTCGCGAACGATAATCGACGTCTCGTTTCGCTGTGCCAGAAAACCCGGGGAATATGTTAAAGGAACAAACGAATCGAACACGCATCTCACCGAAAAACAAAAGAGAAAAAAAAAAGGAAAGAAAGAATAGAGAGAGAATCCGCTATGTTTACGCAAATGATCGGCGCAAGCTCATAAATATAACCGGACAATTAACACGTTGCGCGGGCGAGGAGCGACCGGTGCGTCAAACGGGGAGCCTTGAAAAGCCCTGCTCTCTCTCTCCGTCTTCTTCCTCGTCTTTCTCGCGCGTTCTTGTCCGGTGCGTATAATGTAGCCGGTACGTGTATATGCAGCCCCGTCGCCTTACTTAGCGGACCGTCTCGGCTGCATCAACATCAGAGCCGGTGCGTTTTCTTCAAACAGAGAGAGAGAGAGAGAGAGAGAGAGAGAGAAACCGGCTGACACTGACACTGACGTGACTCATCAGCTCTTTCTCCTTTTATTACGAGCGTTGCACTTCGCGGAATAGGACGGCCCTGGCGCAGGGAGGAATAACGCGAGGTAGAGACGGATGGTCGGTATAACGAGACGCGGTGAAATAAACCGATGGCCTAGGCGTGCTTTGTATTCTTTCTTTTCCTCTCGTCCCTCCTTGCGATGCTTGTCAAATACTTCCCAAGGATGCGTCCGCGGTTGTCTGGGAAAACATTGCGATTTATCGCGCTGCTTTGCATGTTCGAGCGGAGGCTAAGTGTTTTCGGATTTTGCGTGCCTCTCTTCCTTTTTTTTCACATTTTTGTCCTTCTACTTGCCATCATTGTTGGCTCGCGGGGAATTGAGTTTTCTTTCTGTGAAAGTGGGCGTCAGTTTTTTGCTTTTTGTACGTAATCTCAGTCAAATGTCATTGGTGGATGCTTAAAAACAGACTGAAGAATAAATATGGTTTGGGCATCGTAGTGAAAAAAAGCCATCAACTTTCAAAGTTTGCTCCTCCTTAGGGTCACATTATTGCTCTTGAAATTAAAAAGGACAACATTGTTAGATCACTTTTTCAACAAATTCCTTCATAATGAATCAATCAAAGTCAATAAGAGCACCTTAAGGTCAAGAATGTTATCAAAAATGACTTGTGTGTTGTGGAAAAAAATCAGAAGAAATGGCTTCTTGATTTTAGGAGCTTAAAATTGGGATATGAAAGTTGAGAAAGTTGTTTGATCCTTTGCGAAACATTTGTCATTATGCTACATGTTTATCCTTACAATTTGTACATACGTGTGTAAAAAGATTTTTTTTTGTACTTTGGCTACACTGAATTAGAGAGATGTTTTTATTTTAAATATTTGCTAAAGTAGTGCAGTACTAATTAATTGAAAAAAAAGCACATATATCGTTGGCACTTACAACTTGTGCAGCTTAAAGATACCATGGGTTAGATATAATATTTTTAATGAAAAAACTGATGATGAATCGTAATCAGCGATGCTAAATGTTGAATATTAATAAAAAGCTACGATAGCGAATTTCCTTTAGATCCGTAGCATATCCTAAAAACTGAGCTTTCCAAAGTAAACACTGCATTTAAGTTCTCTTGTCTTATCACCTATAATCGAGATATAAAATAATATATCATTAGATAGCTCCTACCATTGACTTGCCAATAAAATTTTCAGAAAGTAGGCTTCGGAAAACACGCTATTTTTTCCTACAGTATTTCATGAAAAAGCTCGAAAGCTTCTATTTTAACAACCTCGAGACCTCATTGGCACGGTCAAAGGAAAAGTCAAAGAGGAAAAAAAATGTTGAGGCTATAGAGTTTTGTTGCAACCTATTACGCACATCTTCGGCGGAGCTGAAAATTTGAGCTGTACCAACTAAAAGATCGCACGCAAGAGCGGCGTTTTTACCGAGAGAGCCACTCCAATTATCATTTCTCGGGCCATTAAGCCGTTTTCCGGGGCGTCTGGCAAAGAAAGAGAGAAAGAGAGAATTTTCCTCAAGCCTGAAAGAGCGCTGAAAGGCAGCAGGAACTACGAGGAAAAGGAAAATAGGAGAAGCCACTTCTTAACGAAGCTAATCCACGCGCTCTCGTTGGCTCGGGCTGACGTAAACAGGTATACAAACGTACATATATATCTCGTCCCTCGGGATCTCTCGTCGTCCTGTGTGCCGCTGTCCGGAAACTTCTTTGCTTCCTTGACTGCATAAATTCAATGCCGCCGGCCCTTACCTCGGTTACACAGCCGGCAGAGCAGAGTGGAAAAGACCCAACGGCCTGTACCAAGCAGAGCCGAGCTTTTCAAGTTCGCTCGGCTCCCTCGTCATTTTCGATCCTTTTTACACGGCGAATTTTCGGCAGCGGTGAACAGCACTTGTGTATGTGCACAGTCAAAGGAGGAGCAAGTCCAAAAATAAGCACGAGCTTCGATGTCGAGACGAGCGTTCGTTACGCGCGACGAGTCGGAAAGGGCCGTGTCTTCTATACACCGCTGCTGTCGCCAACAACGCCGACTCTGATGTATATATATATATGCGAGCTTCTTTATTTATCAGCCCGACTTTTTTTCGTTTGCTCGAAAAGTCGTTTGTGGATACACGCCGCACTTTTTCAGGCGGAGTTGCGATCTTTTTCCTTTTTTTTTCTCTAAAAAATCGCAGACCGTTAATGAGCTTTGCCATCCACCCCCCAGCTGGTCTGGCTACAGTGGGAATTTCGCTAATGCCTTTCAAGGGAGGACGCGCCGGATGCAGATGCTCGAGATGTGGATGGCTGTTCGTTACTGGCATTGTAATTATTCACTTTGGACTTTGATATGGAGTTCTCGCGCTGATGGTTTACGGGGAGTTTGTGCGGTTGAAGAGCTCGTTGGGATGTGGTTTGGAAATTGGATTTTTTCTTTTTTTTTTTTTTTTATGTGCATGGAATTCTTATATAAAGATTTATATTTAATATGATGTTTTCAAACTGTTGAAAAACATACAATTTAGTTGGTGCACCAAAGATTTTTAAAATCTATGCATCTAGCATTTAGCTCATTTTTAGTTTTACTTTTAATTTACTCTCATAAGTTAGGAAAATGCAACAGAAATTTTTGTCCATTACGTTTATGTTTACACAAGTATAATTTCTTTGGTTTTTATAGTTTCTCGAAGTATGATAAAAAATTTCTATTAGATTTTTCTTGATCATACGGTTTTTTTTTTTCAGAAAAAGAAAATGATTATTTGGAGTAACGAGACAAACTTGAGAGTGTTTCCGTGGTTAGAAGTCACGAGGAAAGTATAGGTGAGTGATTAAGCAATAACTATTGGTTTCTTTGGTGCTTCACCAAGATTGTCATAAAAATATTAAATCCATATTTTACATGTTGTTTTACTGCTAAGAAGCTTATGAAATTGCAAGAGATTGACCTGTATTTCTTGAGTCAGACTTTTAGGCATTCCTTTCAAAAAAATATTTTTTTCTATTTGACCTACTTTTATATAAAATTAACCGATAGTAAGTTACAACTAGTTAAAATATAAAGGTATATTTCTTATTAAAATAACAGAGATTAAAAAGTTATAAGGTCCCTCTATAACCTTGGTGGTTTTTTCAATCGATATTGGATATGCTCTTTAAAATCTATTCTGTCGATCAGCAAAATACTTTTTTTCCGTATGTTTGAGTGGAATATATTTATTTTCATCCATATCAAAAACTTTGGGGATTCTCCAATTCTTTACAGTTTTTGTGGATGTCGGATTAAGATGTTTGTTTGGGTTCGTGTCACGCTGACAATTGGAGTAATAGATTTTATACATTGTTACGGGGTGGATCACGCGGATTGACGAGGCGGAGTCCCTCCACTTCGACCGGGCCTGGGTTGCCCGGATACCCAACGGTGACACTCCCTGTAATATATTTTGCGAGTCTCGTTCGCCGAGACACCGCTGTTGGATCAGGTATCGCGGTGACCTAACACGTCGTCGCCTCTCGCGACGACTATAACACGGCACAACGGGGGATCGGGCACACAATGAAAGGAAGTAGCACTCGCGGTTATTTTTTTGTTAATAAAAATGTATATTCAAGAAATATAAATTGATTACAAGAAAAAGTATTCGCGGGTGTGTGTGTGTGTGCGTGGGTGTGTTTAATTCTCGCGCTTGCTCGACGTGCTCGCGGCGCGAAAACGCGAACCGGGCAGACAACGCGGGCTAATCTAGGGCCGCTGCCCTTTACAATAAACTGCCTGTTGGCAGGTACTTACGGCGAAGCGGGGTCGCTCCCCGACGATGCCTCTCGCAGGCCAAGTCTACACGGGAGCAGTGGAGCGGTTACGCTGAGGTCAGTAGGCGTCCCTACTGGCAGCGTTCGAAGGCCGAGATCGACGGTATCGGCCTCGGTGACCCTGAGTCCGGCGTCGTCTGCTATCCCAGCAGGACCCGGACACTCAGCACCAAACACTGTACCGGGGACAGCTCAAGTACAGCTGCCACGACAACAATCGAGGGAACGGAAACACTCCAGAGGACGTGTCTCACGTCCTCCAAAACAAAAATTCGCTTCACGCGCGTTCGCTGGCCCAAGCTAATCTGATCCCTTTTCGGCTTTTTCTTCCCTTTCCATTCTTTCCTAACTGTCCTCTCCGTTTTTCCCTTTTCCTTCTTTCCCTATCGGTCCTAGCCTACCGATCATGGCTCGACGGTATCTCACCGTCACAACATCTCATGATTTACTTTGTATACTTTGTGGATCTTTGTTTGCACGGTGTCAAGCGCCCTTTTATTTATTTTAGTTACACTCGTAAATTATATTAGCATTAAATATAGTAGACAAAGAAGTGAGTTGACCGTACTTTGTTGTCAACATTTGCTAATCTTAAATGTGCTTTTGGAAGTCTCCTAGTTTTTTTTCAGCAAAAATGTTTTGCCCAAGCCATCAATAACTTTTACTAGATTGTAATCGTGGGACTTTACTTAGCTACCTAAAGTTTTTCATAAAGGACTTAAAAATAATTTCAAAACCTAGACTTGATATTTAAATTAAAAAAAAATTTCTATTTAAAAAAAAGTGGCTACATGTACATAAACGGTAATCTTTTTTTTTTGACGACTACCTGAAAAATAATCAATTTAAAAAGGACGTTTGCAAAAAAAATAAAACGAAGGAAAAAAGTTATTCAATCTTGGGTACAGTTGCGGGTTCGTATTACTGAAAATAAGGCAGTAATTTACGTGCTCGGTGACTCGCAAAAAATGCCAAAACAAAAGAGCTCATCGATTGAAATCCTACTTCCTCTTTCTCTCTTCCTCGGTTCCTTCGGCTCGGTAAACATTTTTATTTTTCTTCCATCGCAGGATTATAACGGAGTATAATTGACGGACTGCGCGCGAGGACTCTTAGGAGAGCTAGCGAACTGTTGCAACTTGGGCAAAGAAATAAAGTGGTGAAGAAAAATACAGCTGAGGTGAAAACTGACTTCTCTCCCACTCAACTGCTCTTACTGCGTGTGCGGTTTTGTAAAACGTTGAGAGAAGCGTACAATGTATGTCATATAGATGAGACTTTGAAAAATTGTACCGTTTTGTGTCCATGGGATTTGGATGAGAAGTTCTCACTATTGCCTGACGGGATTCTATCAGTCCGTTTATTGGCTTTTGCATATGATATTGATTCGCACTGATTGATGCGTGAGGATTTTTCTGTACCCACGTTAGTCAATGATTTTGCTAAAGTTTCATGTTGGCTCATGTATACAGGATGAACCAATTTTTAAAAACACCACTTAAAGCGAGGCACTGAAATACTTTGTGGGAAAGTTTCGTTCAAGTAAAAAAGTTTATAAAGATCTCATGATAGGGATTAATTAAAAAAGAATTGCAAGACAATGATAATGTCTAGTGATTACTTAAATGATACGGAACAGTGGAGAGTTTTTTAAAACATTGAGGACTACTTCACAAAGTATGGCAAATAAGTATACCAACCCAGAGAGTCACTTAAATTAAAGTCTATTTCATAACTTGTTCATAAATATAAATTTCAAAACTGTGAAGTATCCTTTTATCAATTATTAAATCATCACGTGTTTGTGTATATGATCAGAAAAAAGAAATCGTTGTTAATAAACATTTACTAGCTGAAAATAATCTAACTTTTGTCTACATAAACATTTATTTATTGTTAATTATGTATTTTCTGTTTCCCTGATATTTAATAACTAATGATGGTTCATCACCCTGTAAGACGTATGTCTTCTTTAACGAGTGCATAATAGACAGTCGATTTTTGTGACGTTGCATAGCTATAGTCTTATATTGGTTTTCGTTTATTGAATACATTTACGAATACATATTATTTTCGATAAAGCTTATGGATAGAAAAAAAATCCTTGATAATAAGTGGGACCTTTAAAATACCAATTTTAGCTGAACCCTGTAATGAAAATCATGACGTGCAAAATCAGTTTTATATCAGTTTCTAAGTCACGTTATCCCATAATTTAAACAGTAATGCAGTTTTACGACCCTGAACTTTATGATGAACTTGCTGAGCAATGTACGTAGGTAAGCTATTCCCTTGTATAACAACTTTTAAGAATCTATGAATCTTCTTCGAGATTATCGTGAGATAATGTATACACAGACCGTATGCCAGAGAGAATTCATGACTTTTTACTAGAACGCCGTATCATTACAACTTTAAAGCGCCCTTCACTTGCCGTATCTATCTGAGTTTATGTTTGACTTATTTTAATACATATACATTTCTTATAATCTCCAGTCAACTTATAGTTTTGACAGTTTTGAAATTATTTATAAGGATTTTAAAATCCTTTTTTTGTCCTGTGAGATACAATTATAATGCCCATTAATTTTAACACTTTTTAATTTTTATACACCTGCATTGAAAACGTTCACAATTAGTAGGAACCGTGGATGAGGCAACTAAACTATAAATCAAGACTCATTTAATTTCAAACGAACACAAATGCAAATTCGGAAAAATCCGAGAGGCGAACACAGTTTACGGAACAGTCGAGACGAGATACACGCCAGACAAATCGTAAGTAGTAAGTTTCGTGTTTGGTAAGACGACTGATCATAAGAGTTTCCTTAAGAAATGCGTTTTCTCCTTCATTTGTCTTATACAATGGGAGTTTGGTAAATTTGATGATCCCCAAGTCCAAGAGTGGATTTGACATTACCGAGGAAACAGAAATTTTCTAAATTCAAAAAGTTTTAGTATGAGTCACTCAGAATTTTCCTCGAAAAATATCGTCAAATGATCCATTCAGGTTATTTTTCGAACATGAAATCGCACAACTGCAGATGAATCTGCTACCTATTCTAGCAAAATCTTTGACCTCCCTTGGAAGCCCCGTCTGGCGCTTGCTCTCGAGTAAGAGTTCGCACCATAAGAATGGGAAAAAAAGAAAGCACGAATAACACGCAAGAGAGAGCAACAAGATAAGTACGAAGTGGCCTATAATGCATCACTCGGTTACTTAAAGCTCGGCTACGTATACGTATAGGTACATCTTTACAAGGCACACCGCATTCCCCGCATCCCTCGTAGAGTGTGCATGTATGCGTTCACACACGTGCATGTACATACGAACAGTACACGGCTCGTGAACTTTGGCCTTGTGCTGGGAGGGCAAGGCCACGCTCTCTCACTTGTGAGCAACAGCAACAAATACAAGTCTCCTTTGAGCGAGAGAGAGAGAGAGAATAAGGGAGTAAGAGATTCTCTTTCTTCCTTCTGGCTGGAAACACAACAGAGGACGACCTATCTGCCAGTACAACTACTCTACAACTACTGTAGAAGAAGGAAGAAGGAGGAGGATAAGGAGGCGGGTCGAGTTCGTTTATGTCGAGCGCGCAGAAAAAGCTGCACCGACCAGTTCTTGCGTCGATTTATGGGTAAACACTTGCGCGAGCACCTAAGGTCATGCAAACCTTCTTCCACTCTCCTTTTCTTCTCTTTTTTCCTTTGGCTTCAACTGCTGTGCAGTCACTTTGGAAAATGTCCACTCCCTTCTGTTCTCTTTTTCCAACTTGGCCCTTGACCTGTCGCACTTGAAGTTGTTTGTATCGTGATAGTCGTATGCAACGCTCAGTGTCTTTAAGTCTACTTCCTGAGCCTTGCATCATGGATTTTTCATACCTTAATGAATCTATTTAGCATGATTTTTATCTTTCTATGTACTCGTCTCCTAATCCCTGCATTGTTTTGTCTTTCTTCTGTCTGTATATATTTGTATCTATTTTTTTTTATAACTCTGTATCGTTAGATCCTTGATTTCACGTACTTGTTTCGAAGTCCTTATGCATGTGACTCTATTTCTTCTGAATCTTTAAGTTTCTCTACAATAAAAATTTTATAATCTTCATAATTTTTCGCTGTCTCTTAGTGACTAGGTCCCCTATTCTCACTCCCTTTTTTGTCTTTACTTCCAAGATATTTTCATCAAGTTCTTTTGTTGTAGCTTTTACTTTTTTTTCTTAGAAACTTTGCCTCTGTCGATGTCTCTTCGTCTCCTTATGTAGATTTTTATATATTTGTTCGTTTTCCTTTTTTTCATGCGGCTTCTATGTTTACACTGAACCTCTTGATTGTACTGAAAATGCAGTCAGTAAAATCTTATATAATACTGCAATTCTTATTTGAGTCTTTGAAATCGATCCTCTAAGGTGAAATCTTCGCATTAGTAATCAGTCGTGCAACGAGCCACACACAACAGCCCAGAAAATTGTGATTCTGCAAAGCATACAAGTAATACTATTTTCCATCACACATCCTAATGCGGAAACATCACCCTCGCTGCAGTTCAATTATAAAACAAATCGTCTAATATTGAGAACATGTGTATAGAGAACGAATGAAGCGTTGTAATTAATATCTTGGTCCCTTTCAAAAGCGACGATCAATGATATCATACATACATACACACGTATGCTCTGCATCTCGGTAATCTATCTGTCTGCAATCGAGGCAATAAATATTACGAAGCCGCAGCAAAGAGCTTGATCCTCGTCTTCTTCTTCTTCTTCTTCTTCTACTTATTCTTCTTCATCGCGCTTGCAGCGCAGATTTTATCTCTCATTATAAACGTCTGACTTGATTAATTCCGCCTCTCAAACTCTCTCTCTCGTTTTGGTGCTGTTTCCATCCCATTCGTCCTGAGGAGTATTCCAGCCTGCAACCTCAGATCTTCGCATTGCTCGAATAATCATCGACGATTCGATAGGTAACGAGACGATTAGGTGATGCGTGGCTGAGTTCTTTCTTCATCTTAGTCAAGACGTACGCCAAATCAATACAGCATATCGATGCGTATGATCCAATTGGATGCATTGCAAGTACAAGCGTACATACTTGGTTACTTTACATGTTCAAAGGCGTTGCGGCATTACCCTAACAAGCCCTTGCGTTTGTACACACGATACGTATTTCATCAGGCTAAACGTAAGGGGAAACAGCGTTCAATTAGCCGATTATGTAACAGCACGAATATTCGCGAGATATCAGGGAGACTCTGATAATAGGATATTTGATGCAGGTGCACACGCGCGCTTGTGACTGGCTTTGCGGAAAATCTGAGGATTTGCGTCGTGTAAGCGATATTCTGGGGCGTAATTGATTAGCACAGAGGTATAATCCCATTGTCTGGTAACTGGTGTGGTTATTGAATGTTGTTACTGCCGTTGAAATGTTATACGGTAATTGACAGGTTTTTCGTTTGAAAACTCGAGAATTATACTTTTTAAAACGTGTCTAATTCAAACATTGCTTGAATTGATCATTCATATTTTTGTGCTGATTATCAGTGAATTTGTTTTGTCGAATTGTACATCGTTTGTGTAATAGTTATTTTTGTGGTCTCTACATGATGGAACATTTATGGCAAAGAATAAGAGTAAAATGTCACATTGAAGCATTTAAATATTTAAAGCCTTATTGTTCAAACTTTACAAGTGTTTCGGTACATTGTCCCGTCTTTATTCATGAGGTTAAATTTTGATTAAAAGATCAAATAATGCTAATTTCGATGCTTAGAGGTGTCTGGTATAACTATTAGTTAGCTTTGTTACTTAAGTATTCAATAATAAAAAAATTACTTCTCTAAAGAAGATACATTCTAGGATTCGGCAGAGACTTAAGCAAAAACAGGTAATAAGTGTAAATGAGCCCTTTACATTTGTACAACTAAAAGAAAATCTAACGATTTGTTATGGACCCGCTGATTCAAACGATTGCGAGAAAAAGTTAGTTGGGTTTTCATCTTCATTGTACTCACGACTGCGTACTTCTAGATAATCATTCAACCATCGTGGCTTTAATCTATTTTTCGTCACTCGAAGATAATTTTCGTTTCGTTAATAATAATCTTCAACTATTGTCGAGGACATCAAAACCAGAAGCTCCGTTCAGCTCTAGTTGCAGTTAATGGTTTTGTTGAAAAATTTCCCTGAAGTGTCTGTAACTATGTTTTTGACGAAATAAGCCTTTTTTCAGGATGAAAAAAATACTCTGGTATTTTTCATATACAGTGTTGAAGTTCACTGTTCCTCATTTTTTAAAACTTCGTACCTGATGAGAATCTTCAGCATTGCTTCTGTAACTACATTTATGACTTGAATTGTTCACGTTACAGTACAATCTCAGACTTTAGTGCCTAATGAGGACTCAAGTACTGTTTACGTGCACGTGTTGTGACATCAGTTTTGACGACAGAATAAAACTGATCTCCCGACGGCTCTATCATTGATCTTCGACAAGATCGCGAGACTTCCCATCGATTTTTCAGAAAAAACGAGCGTTCCCTAGAGGTTCTTGCCGCTACTGCCTCAGTCGGATTATTAATTGGCACAGGCTACCGATACCATGGCCAATAAAGCGCGAGTACGCCAAGGTACCGGGAGTTAGCGCTCATAAATCATAAAATGCGCCGTGGATGTATATGGACGTTGTCGTCGTCACTGGAGGAAAAACGACGCCAATGAGGGATCATCAGGCCCGTAATGATCGGTGGTGGACCTCTTTCTCTTACGCGGCCTGTCGCTATCGTGTCGTTAAGTGTAACGGACAACGAGACGGAGCAACGACAATTGTGTCCGAAGTTCCGTCGGTTTTTCCATTGTTTTTTTTTTTCCTCCTCCAGCCACTACCGTTTGCGAGACTTTAAGATAATGAAACGCTCTGGCTGGTCCAATCTTGATGCAAGGGGTAACTCGTCGCGTGGAGGGATATAAAAGAAACGGGAGTTCACGTTATGTGCGTCCTTTTGCAAGAAGACGATGATTGAACTTAGACCACTAGCTCTCTCCATCTTTTGCCTATACTAATGACGTAATTGCTCGCAGCTCTTCGAATTCGTTAGACGATAAAAAGGAGACTTCAATCAGAAGAGTAGGAAAGATGCTTTCTCCGTCGTTGTATATAGTACACGAGAGCAATCGATTCAAGATGAGTAATTCTTCTCAATGGGCAGTCCAATAATTAACTGGTACTCTTTTTTTGGTCCTGCAATCGCGTGGATGCTCGATGTTTATAAAGTTCATCAATTACGTAAATTGTACTCTATCAATCCGTTTTTGATAAGAGCGTGTTTGTATGTATACCCATGTGTAACTATCACTATCGGTTGCTTGGTTTTGAGATGAATTGTGGACGACGATGCGGACAGTGTTTAGAGTTATGGTTGACAACGATTCTATGAGTGGCTTATCGATTATCTCCTTATGCTTGTTCACTGATTTGTTAGGCTATTATACTACAACGTTATGCTCGTGGATGTGAATCGTAGAAAGAGAGTATTCTCTTGTATCTCATATGTAGCTGGTTTGTGTACGAACATCTAAAGATACCCAAGAACAACTGGAGTACGAATTTTATTTCCAGTATTAAGGCAAGTGGTACTTAATGAGTTATCGACTTGACGCATTATTTTTCAGTATTAGGCTTTTTTTATTTTATTCCTTTTTATATTACCGTACTTGTCCAGGATAAATTTGTCAAGTGAAATATTATAATGTTCAGAGAAAAGCACAAGTACAAACAACTGAAGATATCGAATTAATACTATTAATTTGTACGGAAAACGTAATCCTGTACAGCTGCATGGAAATTGGACAGATCATGTAGTTATTATCGCAGTTTTTTTACGAATTCCATTTCTAATTTTATGACCTTTCAAAAACTCATAAAGTTCTTCGTTATGTGTGAAACCTTATAAATATAGAAGAAGACACCATAAAATGTGATCTAAACAATCGCTTTGCTTTATTTTTAATGTCTGATACGCAATTGCTTTTACTATGCACTTACACTTATTGAGTAATCGTTTGATTGTTCCGGCAGTTTATCTGCACTGATAAACATAATTTACAACATACTCTATAATTCTTTCTTCTTCTGTTTTTTTTTGTTTTCACGCAATGAGAGCAAAGACACTAAAGTTTAAGACGCAAAAAGTTTCACTTTTTTTTATTATTATTTGTTAATAAACATCAGAAGCATGACTAGAACTCGACTGTTGGACGACAAGAAGAAAGAAGACGATGTTTGAACAGGTTGTGCATAATACCGAGAGCACTTGTGGGCAAAAAGAGAGACGAGAGAGAAAGAGTAAAAGAAAATAAATAAGTCCACGGTCTCGTGACATCATTGATGTGAACGAACTCATTAAAGAGCGAACGAGAGCGACTGTCTAAGTATATAGGAAGAGATGAGAAAGAGAGAGGAGGGGGATGGGGGATATTGAAACTCGCTGTCGAATGGGATGTCTCGTTCGAGGTAACGAGTCGTCGTCGGCTTGTGATAACATTAATTAACATTAAATTGTTTCGCCTGTCTATTCGTTCACCAAACAACGCTGGTGTCAATGGACCTTCCGAGAAACACAGTGAGTCGCGTCCGAAGGACTGTTTACGTTTTGTGCTCCTTTTCTCCTTTGTCCGTAGGTCTGTCATCACCATCAAAACTTAAGATACTGTAAATACACACTGTTGCTTTTATGATAAAAAAAAGTACTGTAAAGTCAAAGGCGATGAAAGACGCCATAAATAGGTGGGTTAATAATCGAAGGAGTGTAAAACTATGTTTCAAAAATATCGACTAAGAACACAATACTCGATTGAATGCGGTTAGAAAAAATTTGACCCGTGGAAATTCTATTGATGTTGATACACATTAAGCACATTTGGCTTACATCATATTGTTTAAAAAATAATAATTTAAACTTGTTAATGCGAAATCTTGAGGAAGAGTTAAAAAATTTGTCTATCCAACATTTTTTATCTAGCAAGCATATTCCGATCAGCATTTTTTGTAGATTATTCTAACTTAGTAGTATAAAATTCCAAATGCATTGAAAATTGTTAATCGATTTGATGATTTTAATGTAAGATATAATGTAAATACTGTTATCAGGTATCGTTGATTCCTTGTTTTTTACAAACATTAGGAAAATAATGAGATTTAGAAGAAATGTGTCCAAATAAGGTAATCTCTTATAACTATAAAACTTTTGAAAGATTACTTACTTGTAATGTATGTTCTTCGTACACTGTCTTAATTATTTATGCTTCTTTAAACGTATTTGGTATAATAAACCAACAAATATAATTTACGTTTAATTAGAAATGACCTTCGGTTCAAAGTTTGACTTCATAACATAGAAAGTGGGAACTTAATATTTCAATAATTACTGTTACTGCTTACTTCAAGTCTTAAAATTTAGTACAATATCCTCTTATAAATATTTATTTAAAACTCGACTGGCCCCAATTGTAAAAAGAACTCAGTGAAAGTCATTTTTTTTAACTTTCTATCGTTGTATAAAATGGCCACGCAAGAATCATTTAATCTTCGAATATGCTCATCTACACCTGATGGGTACCCATGGAAACTAATAAGTTATTGCACTTGTGTCATAAACTTCAAAGTTCCTTGCAAAGTAATACTCGAAAAATCTTATTAAAATTTCAAAGAAGAACTGTACAAAAAAAAAGTAATCTCATGAGTGTGATAAATGTGCAAGTTTCACGACAGTCAGAAGTTGGAACAGTTTCGAAGTAAACTTTTTTGCGTCCCTAAGAGTACAATTCAACAGGCAAGAGCTGCATAAAAAGAGATGACAAACAATTTTAATAAAATGACTTTCCAAGTTAAACAGAGGGAAGAAAAGAGTGGTAGTAGCTTAGCATATTTATTACCATTAAAATTCGGGCTGGAGACAATGCTTCGGACGCTGTACGAGTTTCGGACCATCATTGCCTCTTCACTTCAACACTCGCTTTTCCCGACAGTTTCGTGATTAGTTTATGATCTTCGAACAGTCTCGAAGAAATATCGTAAAAAGAGCGCCAATGCCAGAGCTACAAATGAATCGTAAATAACGGCCGAGTCGCAGATAACGCACACCTATACCAAAACCTTTCGAGGGATTTAATGGCGCTTAATTCATACTCCCGTGAACCCGAAGAGGATTACTTTAAGGCTCTTAAAAGCTGACCCCGCGCGCCCTTTCGTTTCAACTGATCCATCGCTTAGCTGCAATCGCGCTCGTAAACACGCTCGTTTTCTCATTCCCTCCCGATAGCTCCGGAGCTGAATTTTCAGTCGGAAAGTGTGCTTGGTCATCGTGATGATCAAGAACGGTGAGAGGTATTTGGCTTTTGGAGACGACGAGGTAATCGCTTTGGCTTACTTTCTAATACCCAGCGAACGGGCTTTATTGACACGAAGTCAACAACTGTGTGTGATGTACGAGTTCATTTGATGGCGTTAGGTAAAAATAAATCTCGTGTGTACAGAGTGTTGTGAGGACCTCAAGTATTTATAACGGAACAATTTATTTAATTGGTATTAGAAATGTTACGTTTATTATAATTTACTCATTGGTGACGTAAAAACAAAATGTAATATTTTATGTAATGAAAAAGTCAAGTATTGTTTGAAGCAAACCTTTTTCTTACCTTGAGATGTTTCGAAAGTTGGTTGGCATTGGGCAATTTTCAAGTAATTACTGGCCATAGGTTCACTTAAGGTCTCGCTCGAATTACGATTTTGCCAAGGGAAAATTGCACAAACTTACCATTGACATCGCAATTACGACAAAATGAGAAAAGCGTAATATCAGTTTTTACCCTCCCCGACAATTCCGACCTAATATACAAACGTGTAATTTTGGCGTACCGAATGACATCGACCTTTTTGATCATCTCGTGCTGAGATATATCTTCGAATAATAATGTGGTCTCCGACTCTCGTGTGTTTTTCATGTAAAAAAATCTCGTATTGCATTACAAGTTCATGATTAAAAAAAAAAAACTAGCTTTTTAAACAAATTAGAAATAGCTTCATTGCTTACGTAATAGTAACTTGAAGTAGTTTCATAATGCAGGAAAATCTATTTCGAAAACACTTTGTACTGCTTTCAATCCTGTGGTGAATTTCACCACAATTATCATCGATAATTTTCTCTGGTAAGTAATTAGTACTTTTAAGAGTACAGAGACACATTAAAAGTTGTTTTTACCACACATTGCATGAAGCTTCTAGCTAAACTTGTTTACGACATAAAAGTGCTATCCCGAAGTTATAAAAGCTTTAAAAGTTGAATGACATTACGTAATGTAACCAATATCATTGTCTCCAAATTAAAATAGTACTATTTGTATTTTAAAATACTATCAGAAATGTTTGATTACATATTAACATTTCATGGGATACCATAAAACTACAAGGTAAATTTTATACAGTGTTATGTTTGGCTCTTAAACATGGCTGTTTAACAGCAAAATGAAATCTATACACAAAATTATTACGTTTACATATAAATGAGAGCGTGTGTTCAGTTTTAAGAGCCGATGGTTATTTTATCAATAATATAAGTAGGTGATATCTCCTTGGACTATGATAGCTTTTCAGGCCAATGGACATTTATAAAATCGTTACAATGTATCCGTACATTATGTTATTGTGAAATTCATCTTTATAAAATCCCTGTGTACATGCAAATGGTATTTTAGTTTCAATTTCCTGAGTTTTGCTGTTTCACGTTTAATACATTACTTTAACAAATTAAGACATGAATTAAATATGACCCCCAAAACAATGTCAACGATTGAATACAGAAAACGAGTAATCCCATAAACGTTTCAACTCACGCATTCTTTATCAAAGAATCTCTACTTTGAAACGAAAAAGGACGTAATCAAATTAATGAAAAAAAACTTTTCACGAGTCGGCAAAACGGCGAATCCTCTCCTAACGCGAATAGAAATAGTTATCCTAAATCATCGCATTGAAGGAAAAAAAAAAAAAAAAAAAAAATCAGCGAATCCCCAATCGAGACATCAGCACCACGTAAAGAAGGCGAATACTTGTTAACTATCGACAAACACCCGGCAAGCACGGATCAACCATCCATGCGAGTACACGCGCTTATGTGCTACCGGCAAGCATATATATCCACACAATCGCGATCGACCCTCACCTCGTACGGCAAACAACAACCTTTGCTCGCTCCGCGTGGCCATTTTTCCATACGTACATTACACACGTACATGTGCATACAAGAGGCACCCATGCATATACACCAGGGAACTACCGAGCGGCTGTAAAGCAGGCGAAACGCGCATGATTGATGGCCCCGCGTAATTAATCCGCGCTCTCGGTGCGGATGGTATACACACACACACACACAAGGAACGCTGACAGTGAGCCTCTCTCTCTCTCTCTCGGCGTTTCAAGGTGATATTATCCCCTGTGCCATAAAGGTCGCGGCTGCTCCTTCGTACGCGTGTATATGTGGTTAATGGTTGCCCGGTCGCGATTAATCATTCAGCTATGGGTCTCCGCTCGCGAGATGCGGATGACGCTTCTGCGTCTCGGACGGCTGAAGGGGGTTTTCGCACTTAAGCTAAATACCGACATGCGAGTCGTTGTGCCGTTGGCGCTGCTCGGGTCGATTAGGATATCGATCTGTCGGGGATCCTCGGGCTGATGAAGGGAACGGAGAAGAAGAAGAAGAGCACGCGAGAGTGAGAAACTACCGCTGAAGATGCTTTGTATATATTGGAGTAACGGTCGGGATCCTTGGTCTCTCTTGCGTGTGCATACGTGAGTGCGCCAGGAGATGGTGATTTGTCATTGTTTTTTTTTTTTTTTTTTTTTTTTTTTTCGATCGATGAGACTCTCGCATGAGGAAGTGAAGGCTCCGTGTCGATGATTGAACTTGGTTTTTTCAAGGTATCATGATTTTCATTGCATTGTTTGTTTTCTTCATCGATTACACGTTTAACAATAGGCTGGTGATTGAGAACTCCGTCAGTTTTATTCCTTTGATACTTTAGAGGATTAGTAACTATCGTGTGGTTAACAATAATGACACGCGTTTTTTGTGGACCAGAGTTGAATATCAAATATTGAAAAACAACAGTCAAACGAATAAAGTTACAATGGATTTTTTTTCTATCCACTGGATCATCTCGTTTCAGCCGGAAACAATCGATTTGACTCACAATCGAGATAAAGCGAATGAAATACACACCCCTCTACACAGGAATCAAAAGAAAAACCACTTGTAATTACAACTTTGTTTGAAAAACTGTGGGGGTCAATTGATACTCAAGTATTATGCAAAAATTGTGGTGAAATATAATAAGTAGTAAAAAAAAGGAAACGTCATTAACCGAACAACGGTCCACTCAAAAAAATGGATTAAGGTTAAATATTTGATCCAACTTTTTAATGTAACGGGAGGAAATTTATCGAACTTAACGTTGCGTTTAAAAAAAAAACACAACCTCGGGTTTACGGGACGTGAAGTACGAGTCGAGTCTAAAACCAAATGCACGTACTACACGAACCAACACACTTGGATTAATCGAACTATTAATCTCCCCATATCTCATCAGTGGCTCGTTAAAGACTAGCAGTTATTGGCCATCCATCCTTGCGTGCACATCCCCGCACGATTGGAGTACAGAGATTAAGCGCGCCGAGAGTCCGTTGGTGTTGAAATTTTTTTTTTTTTTTTTTTTTGCAAACAGTGGCTTGCCTTCATTCTAATTATCCACTCGGGTCATCTAAGCCTGCGTTTTGAATCTCACGCTTGTACGAGGCATGACCGTGATTTGTCATGCTTTTGTTAATTGTGGCGGTCGACAAAAACAAAGGATGTAATCCAATGATACAGAAAAAGACATTTGGCGAATAGAAACATTTGCGACCCTAATGAAGATTTACGGTCGTCATTATTCTCCAACTCTGACGAACAACGCAATCGCGTGATTACGCACTACACGGACAGTTTATACATCGTATGTACACCAATTGCATTTCGTAACAAACATCTGCTTAAAATTCAAAGCAGACTCCAAAGCGCTACCGAGGCGAAGAAATTCTTGCACCTATGCCGCCTACGTACAAATTAATACCATGGATAATACATACGAGGGAGATAGGGATCATGTGAGTTCGTTGCAAACGGGGCATTATAATCCGGACAAAAGGTTGCTGAAGCAATACCACCGCATAAACATGCCGACTAATTAACTCGCTTACCCCCAACTTGACTCTGGTTGATATCTTCAGCTCCGAGCCGATTTGACTGATGAAGCAAGTCACTTAATTAATCCGATTTTATTCGTTCAGTGCCCAGGACCCGCTACGCGTCTCTTATCATCCGCTGCACCTACAAACGAGACTAAAAAATTAAAAAAAAAAAAAAAAAACTCCACTCGATGCTCAGTCTGTAAGTGTACATATATACTCACTCCTATCTCTAGCCACGAAAACAACTCTCGCCTCCGCTAGTTCCCGATGTAATCCGACGCAGCAAGTCATCCTCGATCCTCTCCACTTGGCCTTTCCGTATACGCGAACGGTAAATCCGACGTACAAGATAATCCGGCTTGTAAGAAGCGCGCGACTTATAATAATACACCCATGTACCTATACACATGTACACTTACTTTCCGTGGCACTAGTAACGCACGCCGCTGTCTCTCGGCTGACCCGAACTGTTTTTCCTCTGTCTGTGCCATGTACAGCCCCTACTACTGTACTCGATTGTTGTACATCGCTGCCATAGAAGAGATATTTCACACACACTCACACGTGTATAAGATGTATGCAGTCAAGCGGTTGGTAATACAGCTTTTAGGAAGTGTACGTGTGAGCCACCACAGTCATCCGTGCCGTCCATTATTCATCCTTCGGCATGTGTGGGTACATGAATAAACATAAGCGTGTAGAGGAGGGTGTATATAGACACGCGAGTGTGGGTTACTTGCGCCGGTGGCGAGACTAGATCTACATGATCTTCCTGGCTGGCTTGTTTTCTCGACAAAAAGTGCATTTTAAGCGCGGGGCGCGGGGGCACCTCCTTCCGCTCTGCTGTACTTCATTCTTTAATTTCAGATCCACAAACGGGTCGGGACAAGTCGGTATGTGATTTCTTCCTTCCTCACATGCTTTTCGAGTGTCGTTTTGTGGAGCGGGAAGAATCGGCGTCGAGATGGAAAACGAAAATTAAAGTGTTTTCGTTTCCGGGCTGAGTTCATTGTTATTCACTTACCCGCTGTTTCGGTTCGTTCTAAAGTGGCCGGTGTTCTCTTTTGTATGACTGTAGGGATTTTCTCGAGTGGAGGGATTATTGGTACCTCCCATCTTTAACTTTTTTTACAAATTATTTATTAGCTCAAGGGCTTTGTTGGTACTGGCTTTTTAAATCATCGATGTGTACAAATTTATGAGGATAGCCAAGGATACAACATTTGATTTTAGATTGAAGAGTAATGTCTTAGTGGCTGATGTTTACCACCTTCGTTAGGCACATCAAATAACAATTTAGCATATTATACACGCATCCCACGTAAAAAAATCAAGTTTAAATAGCTTTGAAAAAAGTTTTTTGTTCTTGTTCAGATAAAGTTTTTTTAAAGTTTTTTCTTGAGACAGAGCGAAACTTGGTCAGAAAACGCAAGTTTAAAAAAAGTTTCTCTGAGCTTTGTAAAAAGTTTTTTTTCTAAATTTAATAAATTCTTTTTGTCTTTTCGTCAATTAACTTTGTCTAAATTATAAGTAAATGTATCTTAAAAAAAAGTTAAACAAATTTTTTATAAAGTTCAAATGGAACATATTAAAGCTCATACTATAACGTTATTTAAAAAAAAGTTTAAAAAAATTTATTTATAAGTTTATTCAAAGTTTATACTCATGCTTATGAAATAAACAATATATTTATTGTATGTGATATATTCCATTAATACAGTATACAATAATTATTGTGCAAAATGTGAATTTTAACTTTAAGAATTATAAATTACATATATTCAACGCATTTAACTGCGCGTATTCTTATGTGCCTAATGCTAATAATAGCAACAAACATTCGTTACGTACAAGCAGCTCATAAAAAGAACAAAAACGTAAGCGATAATCATTCGTGTTGCTTGAAATTTTTTTTTTTTTTCAACTCCTTCGAACAAGTTTGGAGAAACTTTTCTAAAACTTGCGTTTAAAGTTCTGACCAAGTTTCGCACTGTCTCAAGATAGAATTAAAAAAAAACTTTTTCTGAACACGAACAAAAAAACTTTTTTTTAAGTTTTTTAAACTTGATTTTTTTTAAGCGGGATACAAGTGAACATTACAAATTAATTCCTACTTTGAAATGATTCTTACGAAGTTTATCTGAAAAATATGTCTTGGATCAAAATAAAATATCGTGTTCGTCTACAATTCTGATGTACCTAATACAAAAAAGCACATTATAAAATAACAGATTTGTCAGATAAACTAACAGAGAAGGATACCAGCCTCACGTTAATTGTTTAAACCTTGTTATTATTGTTTTAAAATCTGAGAAAGTAAAATACACGTGGATTATTGACTAATGTAAATTTTAACAAATCACAAATTAAATAAATCGATAATACAGAAAAATAAACTTAAACAAGATCACATCAGTAAATTGAGCTGAAATTATATCCAAGCACAGCAGTGAAAGAAAAAGGGATAATAACATGAACATAATAAAACGAAAACAATAGAGTGATGAGAATGTTATTTTTTCGATAGTATAGTTGGATTCTGTTTGTCCTGGTCATCGCACCGTATTGTAAGTTTATATAAATAATTTCTAAGATGACTTCATTTTTCCATTTAATGTCTTTGTAAAGAGTATAAATATTATTTAATCAAACCAATGATTCAATCCAGATAATAACAAAAGTTTTATCTGGTTTTAAAGTGTTTTTTCGTGTTTTATTACTCCTATAATGAGAATTTGCGTTTCGTTTTTACCTTCTTCTAAATATAAATATTCTTCTAAATAAAATATTCTACAAGTCTTTGACAATGTGTAAGATGTTGTAGTAACTTTTCTGTTGTCTATATAAACTGAAGTTTAGATGTCCATAGAGTTATGTTTGTGAATAAAATCTGTGTGTTTGTTTCGTAAGGTCTGGATGAACATTCAAAGGTAACTATTATTGTTATGCTTATCGCTATTGATTTTTGTAACAAATATTACACTATTATAACGGAACAATTTGTCAAAATGAAACACTATATATTTTTTTTGGTTAATTGTAGTAAAAATAATGTATTGTTTCTAATTAAGTTGACTAGTGGTACTTATTCGTCGTTAGTCTATCATCTTTTTTAATGAATTATTCGCACTTCATGAAGAATTTTCAGCAAACTACATCATAACTTGAGAAAAACTATCGTCATGGTTTTTTTCTTTTCATCGGGAATAGAGACATCTCTTTTTTACCATATAATCTAAAGAAATTTATATTTTTACCGGCACCTGTTGACCTTGTTTTCAAGAAGAACTCCCTCTCTCTCCAGACATATTTTGAATTTTCGCACAACACTTATTAAAAAAAACCGAAGGAATCGGTAGGAAAATTGTACTTTCCCGCCCACATGCATCATCGATCCAGCGTCTGCTGGCGTGGTACATATTTATATAATGCATTATAATATTAAAGCGCGTGGCTCGCGTGATTCCTGCTCCTCTGCCATCCGCCCACGCGCTCTGTGTGTTTATCAATCCGTCAAAAAGGTGTGCTTATCGCTCCGGCCGAACTCGCTTTATTAGATAACATTGCGGGTGTGGAGCATTTCACGAACGAAAGCCAGAGGAAAATTTGAATTTTTATTCGAGCCAGACTTCAAGGCGCGGACGTGGGATGAATTTTTATCAAAATCCGCACGAACGTACTTGCGCACGGATGAATACAATTTAGCTCGAATTACTCGCATAGGTTTTTTATTTTATTTTTTTTCCCCCATTCCCATGTGAGAGGAAATTTTTAATTTTGAGACCTTACGGTGTTCAAAGATATTCTCCTTATTTTGAGAGGTTTGATTACGATGATGGATAGTTCGGCAATGTCCCAATGTGGGCTTGTAACGAGTAAATAAACCTCAACTACCAGAAAATCATGTTCATCAAAAACCTCTAGTACCACCAACTCGACTACCATCACGTACGCATGAACGCTTTGATCCCGGCATCCTTCGTCGCAGTACACGCGACCGAGCTCCGAACAATTCCATCCCGAAGTACACTACAGGAGAGGTCCGTAAGGCGGACCACCGCGTAATTAAGCAAATTCGATAAATCTCGCTGTCGCAACGATAGCGCGGAAGGGCCGTAGGTAGCCATGGCTACGACAACGAGGACGTAGTGTGGCGGGTACAGGCGACGATCCGTGCCACCGGCAAAACTTGTTTGTCCCTCGGACCTATGTGTGTATGTATACACGACGTCGGGTGAGTAGAGAGAGAGAGAGCGGCAATGGGGGGAGAGAGACTCACGTTCGCCCTGAGCTTTATGCAAACCGTATTGGGCAGTTTGGGTGTTTCCGAAATCCCGGGAGTGCTCGATCCAATTACCTTGGCCTCCCGTCTGCGGAATGGCTTTGTAGCCGGCAGCTATCACACGCACACACGCGCGTTTTCTCGAACGGATTATCAGAGCCAATGCGTGTACGACATCTCTCTCTCTCTCTCTCTTTTTTTCCCGTGCGAACAACCATTGCAGGTCCACCTTGCACCTGACAAATCATTTTCTCCATTGTACTTGTACTATTATTGGAGTCTCGATTAGGCGCACACGGTATATATAGAAGAGTGTGCCCACAGTCGAAAGGGGTGAGAGTGTGATTTATCACGTTTACAAGCTACGGACAATTTTGTCAATTTAATCATGAAAATCGTCAAACAGACAGCGACAAAAAGAATAGAGTATACGAGGTATCAAAGCATCTTTCGGATTATAATTACATGAAAAAAATAATTCGGTATTCCGACCAGCTGCCCTTCATTAGTTTCGGTATTAGCGGCAACTCTTGCAATCAGTCAAAAAGGTCGACACAAACAAAGGGGGGAGAGGTCAGAGCTAAGGTCGTTTGGCTGTACAAAACCTGTTCGATCAGTTGCACGCACACGCATATATATGCAGGGGTGCTGACCAGCAGCTCACGCACACATACACACACATAGACAGGCTCCTCCTCTCCTTATTCGTGGCGCATCCCCTTTATTAATCATCTATGTGGACATTATGTACACTGGACTCGCGCGACTAGCCCCTCCGTATCCTTCTTATCGAGGCGCTCGCTCTTCGTGTCTCTAAGCTGGAACCTCGAACGGCAGTCACGTCAAATTTTCCAAGGCACTGGCTACCCTATGCCCTCGTCACGGGGGCTCGAGCGTTAATTAATTCTCGGGCCGAGATATAGCCTCCCTTTCTCTCTCTTGAGCGAAAATGAAAATACCCCCGAGGAAGACCGTTTGTATGATCTTCGTCGCATATGCGTCCTTCTATCGTTGGTCTCTCTCTCTCTTTGCCTCGCGGGTAAAACTGGGTGCCTCTGAAGCATGTGCAGTGTGTATGGAGTGTAGTGAAATATTAAATACTTTGTGGGTCAATTTTTTAAAAAGTGTGTTCAACTGGAACCCTTTAAATTATTTTACTGCTAACTATTTTTGGCTAGGTGACCAAAATTCTGTCATGATTTATTATTGTTTCCATCTCATCTTTATTTGGTTTTTTAAATTAATGCAAAAACAAGGTAAAGATAAGATTTTGAAAAAAAAGAGACGTGACAAGACAAGAAAATTGTACATTATTTAAAAGAAATACATAAAATACCGAGTCGGACTTAATGACTTCTTGATTTTTTTAAGACCATTCACTATCATAAAAAATAAACACGTGTGTTGTTTTATAGATGAAATAGCAGGAATTAAATTTAACGCTTCTTTTAGTTATAATCGTCTAATTCATTACTTTTTTACGATACACACACCAAGTAAAATTAAATAAATAGCTCGTCCACAAGTAATAACTTTATATCGTTGTACATTTTTTAAATAAAAAGTCAGTATTAGGACCAATTTTTCTCTAATAGAAAATCAGTCTTATAATAACAAGGCATGTATACAACCATATTTGTTGGAGTTCGCAATCTGTACTTCACAGCAACTTAGAGTTTTGTATGTTCTAAATCCCTGTGGGATTAAGTATAGACATTTACGAATTATTTTTTATTATAATTCTTAACTACTTCTTACTTCATTAACCAGTAGAAAACACGAATAATACCCGATAATCTTGTCGATGATGGGTGACGAATTGAACAAAATTGAACACTAAACTCAACTAGCTTTTTTAATAGATGGTTACCTTTGAGCCTCTAGTAAACATACACGTTGCACAATGTTATCATTAAAAAAAAAAAAAAAAANAAAAAAAAAAAAAAAAAAAAAAAAAAAAAAAAAAAAAAAAAAAAAAAAGATTGTGCTACATCTTGTAAATACTCCGTACAAGGATAGTGGAATTTCGAGCGTTATCTCGCCAATAATTAATCAACCAAAGCAAAAAAACTACAATATGCTCCGTCCGTGTCTCGATAAAACGCAAAGCACGAAGTTCCCGTTTCGACAAGTACTTAAAAAAACAAAAAAAAAAAAAAAAAAAAAAAAAAGAAAAAAACACTAACAAAGGCAAAGTTCCTATCCTCCATCTCAACGAAGCATCAGACAAAAAGAGGAACAAGCATAGCGAAGCATGGACAAAAAAAAACCCGCGCAGAAAACGCAAAATCGTAAAGTTGTAGCGCTGTACAAGCCCGACTCGCTCCCGTGTATACAGGGATTCCTCGAGGTGATGCTCGCTTCAAGAGGCCACTGTAGCGCGCGAACCCTTTTTACACGCTGCTGCGCGCATATATTTATATACACGCAAAATCGAGAGCAAAGGGACAAGAGCCCAACGCCACCCTATACGTTATTCCTTTCATTTCCTCCCCACTACGCGCGCGTGTGTATACGTGTACGTGTAGTAAAAAAAAGCCAGGATAAGCAGCAGGTCGAGGAAAACGAGTACATACATCTCGCCCCTTCGGATCTCGTAATCGAGAAAAGCCTCCCCCTTTGGGCTTACGCGCACGCGCTAATCGTCGGAACGAGCAGTTTTAATGGTCACGGAGTAATCCGTTCCACTCCTTTTGGTTTTGAGAAAAGCAACGATCGCAAGCGAGACTTATTCCCTCCCTATTTTTTTTTTTTTTTTTTTTTTTTTTTCACGCGAGAAAAACTCGCTCCCGCACGCATCGCGGCGCATGAATCGAAAAAATCCACGACCCACCTTACCCTCGTCTTATTGTGCTCTCCTTCGGGCACCGCGCGATGAAAAACGCGCTCTTTCAAAGCCGATGACACACGCAGCCACGTGAGAAAATGTTTTTTCCGGGCTTCCGCGAGCTAATAAATACGACGACGGGGGCACTCGGTGTATTCTCCGACACGTACACCTCATTCTTTGAAGCACAGTTATTATTTTCTCTTTTTTGTTTTTCCTCCTCTCTTCCCTTTTCAATCCTTTTTTAAGAAATTGGAAAAAAAAAGCGTGGATGCTGGTACGTACAAAGGAGCCCCCCGCTCCCTTTGCCAACCCTTTGACGCCGGAAACCGAAATGTGCGCTCGGCACCGCGCGAACCTGTAAACATTTCACGCTCGACGAACTCGGCGCGCAGTACATTGTGAAAAATTGAAAGAACGGACCCCTCGACGTCAGACGCGCCGCACTGTCAATTAAATTCGTCACACGCGATAAGAAAAGAAAATAAACAAAAAAAAAAGAGACGAAGGAAAAGTGAGGCCCAGAAAAAAAGGTGATGCATCCGAGGGGTGCCCGATTGTTGTTATTCACCCGGTGAGCGTCAAATTTTCCTATTGTCGGTGTAGCACCGGTGCAAACGCTATCTCGACTTCCCTGTTTTCACACGCGTGCGACGCGCGCACGGTCGTCCTCATGAATTTATGAGCCTCGCAGCGTGGAAATATCCGTGGACGAGCAAGGTGTCGAGAGAGAAAAACTCACCGGAGGGGCAGGCATCATCGGGAGCGATGATACCGTAAATACGGGGTGAACAAAAAAAAAAAAAAAAAAAAAAAAGCTATGACCCCCTGTGTTCCCTTCGCAGTGGGGAATAGTCGGTCCGAGCGACCCTCCCTTTTCGCCGGGGATAATTATCGCTGTGCCCGATCGGTGCAAGCAAAGTGCGGCGAAAAGTACAACTTCTGCCGTGTATCCTGCGGTGTGTTTCGTTTCCTATAGGCAAGCAGGTCTTGGTACACGTGAAAATAGATGTAGTTTTTGGAGGAGGATTAGTTAATGGGACAGAAGAGCCGCTCTGAGAGACAGTGGGTCCCGTGCACACGTCCGGAAGGAAGTCCACGTGTATTCATATCTCCAGCGAGGGGGAAGGGCCGTTTCACTCCAAGTTATTATTATTACCATCGAGAATCAAAGCGAAAGGACGGCGTCGAGGGAGATGGCACACCTTGTTCACAGTGGCATAGCGGACTTTGGAATTGTGATTCATTGTCGTGCTGTGCGTGCCGCGGGAAGTCTTCTTGTTTACGGTCAGAACAGACAGACAATAATGACTCGCTGACTTCTGCCGCTGCCTGCGGCTGGACAATGCGACGTTTGATTTAGGGGCAGAGAACGAAATCTCGGATGAATTTACGAGGTGTGTCTTTGTTTAAAAAATCGCTGGAGCTTTTGTCAAATGGCGGTGCGGCGCTGTTTTGTGGGAAATTTTGGGGAAATCACGTAGTACGAGGAGCTCTCATTTGATCTGTATTGGTGCTGTGGAAAGCCAAGAGTATACTTTTGCGTTATTGGATTTTAATTTGACTTTATTTACGGTCAAGTTGACAGGTATTCGGCTTTCGGCTGTCTATGGCAGTCCATTTCAACGACTGGAAATACGTTTGCGATGGACAAAGAACAATTTGCATTTTTTGCTTTTATCAAAATTCAAAACTATCCGTATCCATACTTTTTATCGAGTTTACAGATACTGCATATT
This sequence comes from Copidosoma floridanum, assembly GCF_000648655.2. The sequence goes on from NW_019379549.1 coordinate 942,447, forward strand.
CAAAGATATGAAGATTGCAAATCCATTCATTCAAGATCAGGAATGCTAGCTCGTGGTCCGGTTAATTAAGTCGAACTGTCAGTTAAAAAAAAAGTATTACAAAATTTCAATTATTTTTCTAATGAGAAACTTGGATTTTTTAAAGTAGAAGGGTAAAATTTTTCTGTACCTTAAACAAGATTTTAGTACATCCGAGAGTTTCTAACTTACCAGCCATTTGTGATTATTTAATGTATGGGTTTACTTTTCTCATAAAAGTCAAAGACTGACTTTCCTTTTACTTGGTCGATTATGACAAATTTAAGCCTCTCAAAACTAGTTAAAAGTTACGAGAGAAAAATTCCACAGAAGATTTAAGATAAGTTTAATGAGATACTCATCGATATACTCATTGCTACCGTAATATTGTCGTCATAACTTTTCTGTTCTATTTTTTAACTGATTTAAACAAATCTGTGATCAGTTAGGTAGGAACTCCCAGGAATATCACTGCAAAAGTAGATAAAAAATGAAAATTTGGGTGGAATAGTTTAGTAATTTCGAGGAATCACATAGGTCGTGAAAGCTTCATGAACTTTTGAGTTTTTCTTACTTGGATATATCTGCTGCTGAACAATATTTGCCTGCAAAAGTCCACATAAAGCTTTCAAAGGTTTTTTTCTTTCATGAGTTTCTCTTATACTTTTTTTGAAGCTGAAGTTTTGTTTTGCTAGTATAAGAGACGTATCTTTGCTTCAGGCAACTTAAAATGCCTGAACACTTCAAATAAAAAATGATTCGAAGCTCCATTAATTAGTGATCAATCTAAAAGATAAATGGTTAAATTGACGGATCATTGGATGGTTAAAAAATTTATCTCAGAATTAATGATAAAATTAGGTTTGGCTTCCATAGAAAAACACACCTTGTATGAAATTCATCACAGGATTTTAAACTATACTCTTATAACAATCTGAAAAAATTAGCTTTACAGAGCAAGATAAGACACTGTTTGTAATCTATAGAATACTTTCGCAATTCGGAAGTTTATAGAAAAGCTTAGTTGTTTTACAAGTTATTCTTTCTTGAAGAAGATGCTGTAGGACACTCATTGACTTTAAGTACATCCAACTTTCTCACTGTCTCTTCCTCTTTATAATCTGTTTGTAAGAACAATGACTTGGAAGCTAATATCATTAATACCTAGACATCGCGTACAACAAGCTTTGTTGACTTGAGTTACTCAGAAATTTCAAGTACCTTAGCAAAAACATATAAGTTCGGAAGAAAATATGATTAGGAAATTTTCTTTGTAAGAAGTTCTGAAACTTACACTCCACTTAGTATTTGTACAACGATTAAAAAACACACGTGAATTTACATGCAAGAAAAATAACAAAAAAAAAGGGAAAACAAGAGACTTGTTGTTTGCAAGTATTAAAAGTGCTACTATTAAGATATCGTTTGATTAAACGGTTGCACGCGGTTGTTTGCCTTGGCAAAAGTATCAATTTGAGGTACGCATTATCTCTCTTTCTCAAGAGCCAGTAAATAAAAATTATGGTGTTTGTGACGATGTACAAGAACAGAAAATATAAGAGAGTACATCGCCACAACGAGAGAAATTATTCGCATGGGTTGAGCTCCAGGTGCACATTTTATTTCGCATCACGTTTCGCTAGGTGCATGCAGTCGTCGCGTGTGGACAAAGGTACGATGACTCCCCTGTACGCTGGCGGAAGAAGCTCCGACTGTCGGGGTCAGATAAATATCTTCGAGCAAATCGTTTTTCCTGATTTTAATATAGATAACGAACCGACTCTGACACGTGGTAACCACTTTATTTTCCGAAAGAACCTGTTGTATGCAAATTTAACACGTTTTGCTCCCTCGATTTTTTTGAATGCCAGAGATTACAGCGTCGATGCTAAATGTGCCTTTTTTTTTGCAGCTTGTTCGCTTTAATAGTTTTCAGGGGTAAAGGGATGGATGGTGCACAAAAGTGTATGCGCGCACAGTTTTTCGAGCGTGCGAGTTTATGAACCATTAAATTGTGAGCTCTCTTTCCTGTAGATATAGGTTAAAAAACTTTAGACAGTAGCTCGTACTAGTTAGGGCATTAAAACGAATGATAATTAGTCTAATTTCTGATCTTTGGATTACATCTTTTTGCCTTGCAGCTCAAATCTGTAAAAATAATTTTAAATTGAAATTATATATTGTTAAATTTTTTTTTTTTTTTAGTACTAATATTATTATACTTTTTGTATCCGATGATGTTTCCATCTATTAGTATAGGTTTCATTGGGCGCTCATAAATTTTTTTATCGATCTCTTTCTATTCCTGAGTCTTATTATTAAAAATTTAGGTAACCTAAACAAAATACTATTCTAATAATAATTATTACTTTCGAATATAATTATTTTATTATATTATCACACATTATCATTTAATAATATTGAGATATTATACATTGATATAATATATAAACATACAACCCCCTTATTTAACATAAACCGTATCATTTTACCACAAAAAGTATTTTTATTTCTTAAATTCATTGTAAAAAAGTCACAACATTGTGATTACAAAGAAATGACTTCTTTTATGAAAAATATTTAAAATTTAGTCATATTAACGGTCCTTTTTTTTTACAAAAATATTATCACGGCATATTATTCAGATTTCCATGGATGGATTTTAACGAATAAGGAATTATTTCTATGAATGCATTTATGCACATGCTCCTACATATGCCTACACTTACAGATACACAGTCGTAAAGACATACTTCTAAAACAGTGAATGTCGATCTTCCACTCAAAAAAATATGTTTCGTATCAGATTTTTAAAAATTGTTGTTTTGGCCAATCCTATACTCAGTCTAATAAAAAACAAAATTTAAAAAAATATAAGTGTTGGACGCGTGCCAACACCCTTGTCGTCTCTCTATTATTCTTTTTCTTTTTTTCTCTTTCTTTCTCTCTCTCTCTGTTTCTCTGGTCAATAATTCACGAATTACCACGTAGCAACGTCAGCGGATTCTTACACGAATTATCCACGCACTGCGGCCCCGCATCCAGCCCCAGAGTCCTCCAATAAATCTCTTCATGTACCAGCGGACCGGTCGACTTGTCACCTCAAGAGGAGGAGAGAAAACATATTTCTCACACAATCAACGGTTTCCCGAAAAACTTTTCTCTCTCTCTCTCGATCTCCATAATAGCGATCTCTCGAAAAGATCCTCTTCCCTGGGCACGCGCTTACGTCTCCCTCCCTCCTTGTTTTTTTCTAAAAGCCTAGAAAAGCGGCTACTCCTCATCTTTCCTCCCCTTACCTCTTCGTACAGCCTCCATCCACACGCACACGTGCACTTTTCAAAGTACAAAAATAAGGAAACAAGCAGTGCACTTCGTGAGGTCCCGGAACGGAATGAGACAAAAATTTTCACACCACGGCAGCAACTTGTACATATACGACACTCTGGCCGAAAACCGACTTCTGACCTCCGGGGTTGAAAGCGGCAGGGAGAAAAAGGCGCCTAGCTCAACGGCTCGCTAATCTGCGTACGATGCGTGCAGGTAAGGCCACAGGACCAACGCGGCATCCCTGCGTACAATATATGTGAGAGAGACGAGATAGGTACGGTGAAGTGCGGAGAAAGTGTGCGTCCCTCTTTTCTTGGCGATACATGAGCGCGTTGTCAGTCCGGCGGTCCATTATAACCGTGTACTCGGGTCGAGAGACCGTACGTGGCGTAACTGCGATACAATGTACCCCAGGAAATCAGCCGCGCGTGTCGTTATGGCATTTTCTACGGAAAAACAGAGAAAAGAGCGCACACACACACACACACACATACGGGCAAGGACTTCCCTTCTCGCGTGGCGATTGAACTATAGCCGAGAGCCGTCATCGTCGCGATGTAGCTCGAAGGCTCCCGTGGTGATGTACGATCAAGAGCTCCTTTTCTTCCTGTCCATAAATATTGTCTTTTTCCCGTACTCGGGTCTCTTTCTCTCTCTACTGTGCAGTTACCGGCTGCTACTGTTACGCGAGAGAGGAGGAAAAAGAGAGCGAGGGAAGACCCAAATCATTTTGTACGCGGATAGACTCTCGTTTTCTCTTTCTGTTATACTTACACTTTCCGCATGGGGTGTACGTTTTTGTATGATCAACGACGAGAGATAGATCGCACCGCGTGCAAGATTCATGGGTGAGAACGTTCAATAGGAGTTTGGCGATAAGCATCGATTTTGTTGGAGTTACAAAGAATCCGAGGGTAGCGACGGCGATGTTGTCGAGCTGCGAAAATTTTCTTTTCGTTTCCTCGAGATGTCGCTTTTTTGGATTATCGAGTTTTTTTTTTTTTTTTTTTTTTTTGGAAAGATTGTTCATCTCAATTTTTTTACTTTGGAGTTACGTGCTCGACTAAGATTGTTTGATACATTGATTCTCGGTATACTGATCGTAATATTTCTGCTTTGTTGCGATTGTCTAGGTCCTTTATTTGAAGTATAGAATAATGTATACCAACTCTACGTACGGAGACATGACGTACATGTACATCTATTTTAAAAAGATGGACATCTAAATAATTTGGTGAGTCACTTGTTTTTATATAACAGTCTCATTGTTTTAAATTGTACGAAATTCATGAAACAATCGAAGATTTACCGGCATCGAAACTCAAGAGGTAAAAAAAATTTATTAAAAAAATCCACGAAAAAGGGTCCAAGTCTGGATGTGGATAATGTCCTAAGTTGTACTGTTTTACGTACACATGCACAAGTCACAAATAAAATGTTTATAATAATCAATTGATTGTCTGTAAAGAAAAATAGTTTTGACAAGTTCTAGTTGCAGTTCGGTGATCAAACATTCGATACTCTATCAAATCATTTAAAAGAGCATTGTCACAAATTAGTTATGTGTATATTTATAAAGTTGTACTAATTAATGAGTTCATAAAATATAAGGATACTTGTTACTTTGTGAAGTACAACTAACGTAAAAGTTAAAACTTCATGATATAGACAGAATGTCTCGTGAATCGTCAAATTTTCTCATTACACCCTTTTTTCTCAATATTTTGATGCCCAAGAGAAATATTGAAGTATAACATATTTTCCATAAAGCTGCTACTTGAAAATATAAGAATTCATACAGATAAAAAATTTACAGTGATGCGTTATCAAAGAATTATAGACATGTAGAGGCAATTGCAGAGAAAGAGACGTAGATAGTTAAACAGGGAAACGTAGGCATAAATACTAGAAAAAAGAAATAGAAATACCTAGGTGCGTAATAAAAGTGGAGAAACCCAGCCAATGTCTTAGGTATCGAAACTGAGGTAAAAGGGATAGCTAAAACTCCAAAAATAACGATTTATACGCATATACAGAGATGGTGATATTAAAATAGATTAAAAACAATCTACCTAAGTCAAAAAAAAAAGAAAAGAAAGTAATCTATCTAAAGATGGAACGAGTAAAGACATAATAAAAAGAAAGTCACAGAATAAAGGGAGAGTTTTTGTGATAGAAAAAAACTCAGAAAAAATAAAAATACTCATATAGAGATACGAAAACAGATTGACAGAGGTTCAACATAAAAAAACAACGTGAAGGTCGGGAGACAAAAGTATAAAAGACACAAATTCAGAGGCATGGCTGCCAAACAGTTTTGTGAGTAACGAAAAAAGTCAGATCAAGCAAAAACGGGAGCACAAACAAAAATAAAATTATAGAATCAGAGATATTATTACAAAGAGAAATTTTGAAGATTTACATCAGTTTTAATAGATGAAATCAACTCTGTCTCGTTTGCATGCTTAAAAGATAATTTTGGTAAAATAATTATTGGAAGTATAAGAAAGTAGTCCAAGAGCCTATAGTAATTAGCTGATGCTGATGATATTTTTTCTGATTGTTCTGGGTAGAGGAACAATTTGCTGGGAATCTTCATAAAATTTCACCGAGACAGAAGCACATTTTCTACGTAATTTTCAACGAATCCTGATTAAAGTAATAACTGTGCAATTATATTTGAACTTTAGCTAAAATTTCAACAAGTTACATTCGCCTTCTCCATTAATAATGGTTGGGTGTACAAAGCAACGCGAGCTGTGCGGTAAACAATGAACTAAAAGCACATGGATTTGCATTATTCTCAACACTAATTTTTTTTTTTCTTGTGAAACCGTTGCGACAGTGATTTCGTTCGAAACATCCACCAAAGCCATTAATCACGCCAAGATTGTTAATGCCGAAATCACTGTTCACCTGCGTAAACGTGCAACGTACGCGAGAGCACTTAAAGTTGACCTTTAAATCTCTCGAAAGTCTACACGCACGATGCAACGAAACAAGGAGGGAAAAGAGGTGGAGGAGGAATCGTTTTCACGAGTGGTGCTCGCAAGCCAACAAAACGCCGCGCCATACGTCTTCATTATTACGTTATTGCACGGCCACCACCGCCGCCGCCCGCCGTATGAATTTGTGTAACTAATTAGCGAGCCGCGGTACGTTTACGCGCACGTGCTTTCGTAAAAGGCCGCGGAGAGCAACAATCCGAAAACGAATAAAGGAAAAAAAGAATAGCCTGTACCATTCCGCACACGCGCCCGTCCACAGTTAGAGTAAGAGAGAGAGAAAACACGTGTGCACGAGGCGTTATTACGTACGTCATGCACATATCCATACACTCACACGCGTGCAGTGTAACGCAATTGCCGTGTGAAGAAAGGATGGAACGAAGGATGCGCTGAAATGGCAATCTTCGAAATCGAGAACAAAAGGTCCACCTCTCTCGGAGCACGCGCTTTGCAAATAATTTAATAATATGTAATTCAAGGATAATGCGATGCGTTCGCCCCGCGGCTCGCCTGTGAAGAAAACCATCGCGTCTTCGGCCGCGTGTGCAACAACGCAAAAATAACATTCGCCCCCGCCACTTTCGCGTGTAACATTTTTTTATAAACACACGTGTGTTCCCTCTTGCTTCATAATTAATAGTTCACGATCTGATAAGACTCTTGTTTTCCACTCCGTGTAGTCGGTTTTTTTTTTTTTTTTTTTCGTCTGAAACCGTGCACTATATAAATACTGTGGTTTATCACTACTTATTCTTATATGCATACGGATAAAATGACAATTGTTTTTTCTTATTATTCACATGACTGAATCTAGGGAAACAAAAATGTTTCAGAACAGTTTTTAAATAAAAATCTATATTTTTAACTAAAAAGTTATGTAAACGTTTTAATAACCATGCATTCTGTACTTTTAAACAGTGCTGTACTACAATGGCTATTTTTTTCATAAAGCATTGGATAGCTCATGTACTATTGCGTAATTTTCAATCATTGAATAACTGTAATTTACGCATATTACACTGTTTCTTGGGTTTCAAATGCTTTGTAACTTTGTAATTACGTAGTTGCAATTAACAATTGAAATTACGGAGAGGGTCATCACCCGTGGCCTGAATGAACATGGAATCCTTAAACTTAAGATAGCATTGTGTAATCTGGTCTCATTTATTTGTTGAATTCAAACTCGACCGCGCAACACCCGCATATTACGGGTAAGCATAAACTTTCTTATTGACCAAAAAAAAAACAAATCTGCTCGCTAAATCGTAAGAAAAATACACGCATACGTACTACTACAACCTACAAAATTCGATCCCTTTTTCCAGGCTTCATTTTAATGCACAATTGCAAAGAAACCCAACGAACCGCAACCGCACCCGCGTGTTGCTCAATATTTTTTTTCTTAGCGCTCGGTAAGACATTCTTTTTCCGCAATATCCAGCAAAACCGTGAAACATTCATCGCGTCGAGCTCATCGAAAAACCGTATTTTGCAAATAAACAACTCTCTCTCTCTCTCTCGGCACAATCACCTCTCGCGCTGCGTAGCGGAAAATCTCTGCCGGCAACGTCCATCTTTGACCACAAAAAAAAATGTATCCGCAAACGTACAGCCACGTGCTCTGTGGCTATACAAATACAGAAGCCCAATCCTCGCGATGCGCATCGCGTCACCATTTACAAGCTGCGCGCGCGATTATTATTACCAGCATGATAATATTATTCCATTAGCATGATCGTTGGGGCATGAAGCGAGTCGCGCTCCGTTTCTGCCCTTCTTCCTTGGTGTTGTCTTGCACTTATGGCCATCATTGGGTGTGAAAAGTCGGGTTTGCACGTCGCTTGGCAAATCGCCGTGTAAACCTCGTCTCGGCTGATCGAACCTCCTCTCCTTCCTCCTCCCAGTGTGCTTCTTCAGCCACGGATCTCTTTCGCTTCGTGTCTTTTATTTTATTTATTTTTATTTTTTCCATTTTTCTCTCTCGAGCTCACGCCATTGGTCGAAGAGCCCTCAGACCGAGTGCATTTTTCACACCCACCAAAATTTTCAGCAGTTCTGTTTCCTGACCTGCGCTACTTATGTTGTGAAACCTCGTTGCGTGTACGCGAGTTGAAAAAAGGGAGAGAATCCTTGTTTTCCAACCACGAGGTGAACTGGAGCGTGACTCTTTCGAACTTGTGTGCTCGGGTGTCTTTTGTACTCCCGGATTGAAACTTCATTGGTGCCGATCGCAGAGCGTAACGCGCGGATGGGCTAACGAGGCCAGAGTAAAAGAGCCTGCACTCGAGAGCCGATGGAGAAACAGAAGGCAAGGGAGCTTTGCTAAAAAATATCTGGTTTCGGGCTGACATTTTTCTTAACGATGGCTGAATGAAGGCGCGATTATTGTTCAGTTTTACGAGATGCGTCTAATGGTGTTGTCGAGTGCTGGCGTAATCGATTTTATTGATAACGAATGATCTGCTGCTAAACTTTATCAATAGCTGTAGTTTTATTTTAATTATTTCATTAATTTTATGACTTTATAATTGACAAAAAACAATCACAGGGAACTTCAAGAGGAATACTTAACGATGAAACTAATGAGATTAATGTTATAATGATTGATTGATCATATGGAATCATAAACAGCTGTAAGAACGTAGTAAATAACAAAATTGACTGTTTGCTAAATGTAAAACAAAATGTATTACGTATTAGTAACGTATCCTTAATCACTGAGTTCATTACAACAAAATAATGCTTTTTATGTTCTACAAATCGTAACTATATACGTAAAGCATTGTTGCATATAGCTACGTGAAGAAGTGATGTATTACTTTTGCCTGTGCACATAAACAACTTATATTAGCGAGTAAATTTCTTCTTGGCACTTGCTCGTTTGTCGATGAATAAATTGTGATATAATAAAATTGTTTACTATAGCATTACTTTGTTCATATCAAGATAATTTTTCAATATTTTGGCATCGTGCAGATGTTCTCTTCTTAATGTGTATTAAATTTCTTTTCGAATAATAGATTATTTTAAGAACTACAAAACTCAAGAAAATTCCAAAAACTTGAAAAACTCTTGAAATCTTGAATGGTATTTTTCTGACACCAATTTGCTTTTGAGTCCTCTTATTGTGTTTTCTTTATTGGATCCTTTGGAAGGTTTATTGAAATCCATATTCTCGAGGTTTAGTAAAAAAGTTTTTGATTTAAGTTCCAATAAATCAACATATGGTATTAAATTGGGACAGGATAAGGCACTTTTTTTTGGAAAGAGTAGAAATGTACGGAAAATTACTTGCAAATGTTCATGAATTTTTGTGTATTAAATCTGCATTATAATTGTTAAAATTTTATTTATTTTTGTTTTAATCAACTTATGGTGCAATGTTATTACAGTTGCCCTCAAGGACATCAGTATAATTCGAAAATAAAGTAAGGATGTACGTAGAGTCATATACTCTATACTTACTAATTTGGAATGATTTATTGCTCTTGTAAAATATAAAACATCTTCTGCGCTTCCATCCAGTGTGGGTGTTACGAATGAAATATTCATCAGTTCATTAAATATTTATTGGTATTATTTATGAAAATAATCGGCGTCCATCGTTTCGTGGAAGCTCATACGGCCCGTCCATAAAATCACGCCTCGCATTCAGCTGTCGTTCATTATTCCGTGCGACAATGCGTATTAAATTCTGTGTATTTTGCGTGCAAAAACTCCGATCACCGGCGCAGTCTGTCCCTTTTCCTCGGCCCTGTGCCCACGCAAAGTGCAGATCGATTGTCCCTTTCATCCGGAGAGGCTGGATGTGTATGTCAAGCGACGTTCGGATCAACGGGTCACGGCGCACCGATGTCGAGGAGCGGATTGTGCCACTTCCATACTTGCGTGTATATACCCACCGCTACTGTCGGGGAGGGGAAACGATACATAAATCTGATCGGCAAGATCGTTTTACGCGTATCGCTGTGAATCGCATTCTGTCGTATAATGGTAACATGAGTCACAATGTTTGTGAAAGAGGTTCACTGTATACGTATATGTTTGATTGATGTTGGAGGGGTGCTTTTCAAAGTGCACTGATTCGTTCAGAACGCAAACATGTTCTGTTTTTGTTTATTTGCAATCTGTAAATAAATTTTGATGCGTGTCCCGATACAAATAAAGTTTTCTATACTATGCCTCGTCGATTACGTCGTTTTGGCTGGACAACGTTGTTTAATCATCTGTAAAAATAGCTACTTGATGGGCAAAATAAAAACCGATAGTCATTCGAGTCATAATTCAAAGTTAAAAGTATTTCGCACCTCATCTACGATATTACTTCTTCGAATTCTCAATCCGATTTGCCAGATGATTTTTCCTAGGAATCCGAAAAATGTGCAGCAAATTTCCTTTTTCTTTTTTTGTAAAAGCGCACTTCCCGAAGTAAAATATTCCCACACAAATGCTCTACAGATTACCCCAATTTCACAGGTGACCTCAAGTACAAAAAAAAAGAGCTGCGGAAAATTCTTGATTTTGCAAAGAGTCAGTGAAGCTCCATTTAGTCCAGATCGAAACTACGATGTTAAATGAGTTCACAACAAAAATGAAGTTGCAAGTGCGAGCACTTGGAGCATCCTTGAATTTACAACTCAATTCACTGACTTTTGACCCGATTTTGTTTTCTCTTTGAATCGAAAAAATCCGTGAAATCCTCTTTCTCCATCTAAATTAGCTACGCGTTCAATGAACAATCAAACAATGTCAACGAGGGAAAACGGCGTGGTCGTCAGTGTGGAAACAATCATTTTCGTTCATTTCCACCCCTGTAAATATGCATTTCAAATGCAAATTACCGTGCGCTTGTATCCAAATCGAATTAAACCCAAAACCCCCCTCCAGAAGTCGAGTCTTATTGATATTCATAGAAATTAGGCGTAACGATGTATATACCGTATGCGCACACGCACAAATATTATATCAGAATCAAATATTATATAGGCAGAGATTCGAAACGCCACAGGACCGTGTAAGCTCAAGCTTTTTATCACCCCCGAGTTAAAAGGAAGGCTCGTCCATATGGCTTATTTTGAGAAAGGCTAAAAAACCCAGAGAGAGAAAGAAAAAAGATTGGGGTGAGCAAGGGATCAGTAGCAGAGTGCACTTGTTACAAAAGATGAGCCCGGGTTTCGCCGTGTATTCGTCGGCTCACGCAAACGAGGGGGGATTAGTCGCCGAGAGAAGAGAAGACAAGTGAGCCACCACCGGAGTATATAGTTTTCGTGACTCGGCAAAAATCGCAACTTATACAGCTAAGCAGTGCTTGCCTATATGTATTATATACATGGGTACCCTCTGGTGTATTCATGAACAGAGAGTCCGTCTGCGGGGCGTTTGGGCGTGAAAATACATCGTCAGCTCACGGCAACGCAACGGTAGCGTGTATACAAACACATACACGTTCACCGAGAAGTATATATATATAGAGAGAGAGCTATATATCACGCTCTTCTCGAGTACCTCTGAATATAAATAAGATCATTTGTAACGCCACGCACCGGGAGGGGTAGGCGTCAGTGGTCGTGGAGGGTCAATCCGGCCATTACCGGGACAGCGCGGAATCGACGGCAGCAGGCAGGCATTTCGTGAATTTGACAGATGAACGTATTAATAGAGTGTGTGTGTGTGTGTGTGTGTGTGTGTGTGTGTGTGTGTGTGTCTCTCTTCTGTGTCTGGGTGTCGCGATGCCGAGCCTTCCATTGTTGCGTGTCGTAACACGCCTAAGCCGTGAAATATTGCGGTCATTACCGGAAAAGCGAAAAGAAAGATTTTTCGATTCGAAATGCGAGACTCTGCACCATCGGAGGAGAGAAAGAGAGAGAGAGAAAAATTAAGCCCATGCGTGTTGAGGGGTGGGGGATTCAATTTATACGTGTATACGTGTAGAATGTACAGAAGCGCGCTTTTGGTATACTATTCTTTTGGGGGTTTATTATGTCAGAATCGAGTGAATAAAAATCCATCTTGCATACGAACGCATGCGAGCTTCGCGTGTCTACGTGTGTATCCTTGTATGATATGTATACACGTACGTGAGTGTAACACATGTACATACTCCGCAGGCACGACTTTGACTAATGCGGTACATGCTGCCGGCCGATTATTGGCACATGGCTGTACCACCTCGGATGCGGGCCTTTGTTTTGCTCTGGAAAATTCATTGTTGCGATGGATTGGCTTATGAGTCTATTATTTTATTACTTTGTAAAGATCGATCGTAATACAACAACTTGTAGCTTGTAGTTTTTCATCCTGGATGTGCATTGTTCCGTCGGTACCTACTAATCATTTTTTGTCTAAATTCTCGTATTTATCGATGAAATACTACTAAAAATTTTCTAAACGTCAATAATCTGTGGTGTTTTTCATTTTTTAGTCTCTGAAAGAAATTAGTAAGCTTTCGTCCAAACTCTTACATTTGTGTCGGGTAAAATTTTGCAAAAGTAACTCGAATAGTTTGGTTGACGTGTGCTAAATATCCGTGAGCTGAAAAAAAGTTTGCTTCATCGAATGTAAGACTTTTACTTTACCATCGATATTTAGTGTATTACGTACGTCAATTTCAAGTAGTGGCGACAGTTAATGTTATTTATGTGCAATCCTACTTTTTCTCGGTCAAAAAGATCTTTTTGTTCTTCGACTTGTCATATTGATGTTCCACCAAGTACAATTTATGAAACTTATTGAGCGCAACCAAGAAACTCAAGCAACTCGGTTGTTGTTGGATATTCTCTTAGCCAAGGACAAAGAAAACCGAAGAAAAAATTCCAGTGCAGGCCCCTGTCCATGTCTTACTCACAAACGGACACCTCACTGCATTACACGCGTAAGAAATCCATCAACGCCTAAAGTGCGTCTCTCCTGTGTAGCTGAAAAGCCAACCGCGTTGTCGTCACTGTCATCCTTCGTCCGAGTCTCTGTATGCGATGCTACTCTCAACTATTACGCAAGGACAAAGAAAAGTGCCGAAAACATCGCAGCCATGGGACCATATGAGAGCAGCTCTCGAAATTTCGACCGTATCCACGCGGAAGAGGGAGGAGTTCGCGTCCAGCGCTGGTCCACGGCTGCAAATGGCCAATGTAAGGGGGGGGGGGGGCATTTATCACTTCCACTCGAATTTTCACGCGCTTCATTAAAAACCCGAAAGCGACGGTATTACAAAGCGGCCGAGTAGTTCGAGCGCTGAAAAGCTGGCTGCAGATGGCCGCCCAATTTTTCATTCTTATGCTCGGCCAGCTGCTCCGCCTGTGTATATAAATATGTGCCATCGCTGCACCTTCCGTCCGCCCCGTATGTCGGCCCGTATCTTCGCGTTTCGGCTCGCGTGGCGAGCATCACTAGCACCGTGTGCGTCGATATAAATTTATCTTTACTGCCGTGCTACGGTCTTTACGATCACGACACACTTTTTTCGACTGTGTTGCACGAGCCCGTGCGAGCTCCAAACTTAAGTGTGGAGCTGAAAAGCTTTTAATGCAGTCTATGGCTAGTTTGTTCGAGGTTTTCTACATCTTATGGCTTGGCTGTGTGAAAAAAAGCACAAATATTCGCGGTGATACTAGCATTGATGCTAAACTGTATCTTTAGTCTTGATGCTCAACGAATACTTCAGGTTTATCGTATATACATATTTATGTATTACCTGTATAGTGAATTTCTTTGAGACTTTGTTCGATAAATGTAGTCTACGAGGCACATGTTAGTCTTTCTCCTTCCAGTATTACATTCAAATCATTTTTTAGAGATATCTTTTGATGAAATGATTTACAAGCTCGGTATATGGCTATCAAGATAACATTTTTTGTTATAAGAAAATATTCGACATTAGTATTATTCATACACGATAAGACTCAAATTTGTGTAATAGATATTGGTAATTGTTACGCTGTACTGTTCACATAAAAGTCACTCTGGAAAATACTTACGTATTAGTTATACAACAGAAATTAATCTGCTCGATCACAGAAATGGTTTCTCTGAAATAATTGGGATAGAGATGTACCGCTGTGCCGTTCATAAGAAATTTATGTTGAAAAAGTTCAGATTGGTCAAACGAGTCAATCCTTGGTGAAGACAAAAACTAATCTCCAACGAGAACTTCTTGATCTTAATGAGAAATTTTTTAGAGATTCTACTTTTGAATTTTCCTGTTATTAACCAACCACCTGACCAATCTAGACTTCGATGTGCAATGACTTCGGTTTAAGAGCCCATCCTTGCTATTAAACATTAGAGATGGTAAAAATTTGTCAAAAAATCCATTCTTGTACACTTACGATAGCTTTCATGATTTTCTTTTTTTTTATTTCACCATAAATGTGTCCCAATATCATTCACGTGGTGATGGTCACGTAGAAAAAAAAACAATTAGCTTGAAGTAAACAGAAAACAATCAAGTAGAACAAGTTAGAGAAAAATCACACAGCCTCTGGCCAGCTCGATTGTAATTTAGCACTCTCTCTCTCTCTCTCTTTTGGATATCATGTTTACGAATAATACACCTTAGGCAGATACGATATAGGAAATGTTTTAATTCCCTGACGATTGTTTATAAGCCTCTTGGTACTCTCGCGAGAGATCGTGGTTCTTTACTACTCGCGGAAGTTGTCGAGTTCGATGAAACGAGGAATAAATTCCGATTTCTCTCGTGGCGTTGAAAATTTATGGTTATTTAAAAATAAAGTTTTTGATAAACACGGGGCTAAAAGAACGAAATACTTCTTTTACTGGATCGTCGGTAAATATCTTCTTTTTCTTTTTTTTTTTGTTTATTGCCGCTCAACATTACCCAAGATTCACGAGTGGCTCTCGCAATGAAACTAATTGCATTGCGTATCTCACGCACCTGGCGAAAAAAAAAAAAAAAAAAATGAATTGCACCAACCACCAGATAATATAATACGCACAGAAATCATGCAAAGGTAGAATAAACTGTGAAGGTCGAACGATGAAGCAGAGTCATTCTTTGCAACGAGCATTTATTAAAGAAAAAAAAAAAACCCACCTCGTTTGATCGAGTGAAAGAGATCCCAAGATTACCCAAGTGCACATCAACAAAGTAGACACCAAGTCGTAAATGAAACGTTGGCGTACACTCGCGTTGCAACATTTATCATTACCTCTTACATCTTCCTCTCCTCTCCTCAGGCCGTTTCAAAATTTCTTGGTCACCAAAGCGCAAATAAATTTTGCTACGTTACCCATACCATTTCTCGAAGTCTCTCACCCCTTCCCTTTGTTCCTTCTCCACTGGATCTTCTTCTTCATCCAACTGTTACCCTTCCGCAGCTCGTAATAATGTATTTTCGGTCCAACCTTGCGTGCGAATCGAGCCAGAAAATAGATGTGCTGGCAGAGTAATGCGTATAATAGATGAGCGAATTCATTAGATGGTGGCGCCAGGAAAGATCTTAGTGTAGGAACGTCGTATTTGTATTTGATGCGAGAAACGTGCCATAGACTGGTATACTCGATCGTTAATATGCTCAAACGTTTTTCCGGCTGTTGGCTTATTACATCTAACAAGACTCCTTATGATTAGCGTTAGGAGCGTTGCGTCTTTCAACTCGTTGTTTAACTCTTTGGAAGGGCTCCAAAAGCGTCTGTTTCACGTATTTTTCTTTTACAGGTATTTTTGTATGTTTGCGAGCGTCTGACTCTCATTTATCAAGTGATATTATCACTGCTACAAAAATCCTGATTTATATTTACACTTTATAAACATACATTGAAACATACAGCTTTTAAGTAACAAATATTTTATTGTAATAATCAATCTGAAAAAGATCACAATGTTGCACGTTATTAATCATACATTCATTAAGTGTAGCATGATTTTTTCATAGATTTTGAGAAACGATAATGTTTAAACAAGCGCATTAATCAGTCCATTGTCCCTTTTTAATAAAATTGGTGTGTTTTTGTCTCAGATCGGCAGTTATAATCATTGTGCTGATAATAATTGGTTATCCGGCAACTTAAGAGGGAGATGTCATTACGGATCATGATTCCAAAAAAATCCAACCTTGTAATCGTAAGCTTACGTAGCGAGAGAAGGAGGGGGGGAGGAATCATTTATTTTTTCTCACGGATATCCTTAAGAGTCATTAGAGAGCTGTGATTCGACGATCAAAGGGAAAATTAAGATTCCTTTTTTTTGCTGTCCAATCAGCCAGGTGTTGATCAAAGAGAGGATCAGTCGCATGTCATGTTGGCTGCATAATAATACACACACTGAAATACTTTATTGTCAATATCAAGGCTTTTATAAATCAAATAGTTTTTAGTTAAATATATAAGTAACAAAACTAATAATAAATAGCACTATGTGAAAATGGCTTCGTCTATTTCCTATACTTGCAGTTGTCATACAATTTTTGTTAATAAAATTTCAATAAAAGATAAAAAAATTTGATAAAATTAAACTGGCCACCAGAATGCATTTGTTACAGTGTACTGAGCATTGCAAAGAAAAGTGTGAAGTAAATGATCCAACATAGTCCAGAAGCTCGCATTCAACTCAGTGAGTGACCTATATTTTTCATCAAAAATCCAGACTAACATGAAAATTCACGTGCCATCAAGCTAATAATCCGTAAAAACAATGAGTTCATATCGCTATACATGTTCCGGTCAATCTTAAGAAAATTGCTCTACGTCTAAAATTTGAGCACACACACATCCTCCCCAAAAGCTTCATAATCAGCTCGCTCTATCTACCGGATAATTCAGCTTCTGCGTAGCCTGACCCCAAGCACCCAAGGGAGAACGAAGCGCAAGCCCAAGTACAGCCGGCTCCCAAGTTCTCTATTAATTAGTAAACTTTGAATGCTCCGCCGGAAAGCATTCAGCAGGGAGGAATCCAAAATTAACTCACACGTGGACCTTCCTGCAGTTAGCCAAGTTGAAATTGTTGAGGAAGAGAGGGAGGGAGGTAGCGAAACGTTTGAATGAGCTTACAGACGCTTCCGTGTACGCGTCACGGGCCACAAGAGTGTGTGCAGCGTATCACGTGTTCCTTACTCGGGGGGAACTTACGCCGGTATCGCGAATTACCAACGCGTTAAGCACCCGTGCACCTATGGTACTTATAGCGGCAATTTAGCTCGAGAGCCACGGACCATCGCCCTCGAGGAGCTCTGCGCCGTGTGGTTGTTGCGGGCAGTGCAGTGTGTGCTCTCGAGGACCGTTTATGGGTCACCAGTGGCGACCACTTTCTTTTTTCCTCCCTTGTCCTCTCTTTTTTTTTCATACTAATCTTAATCTTAATCTCGATCGCCATAATGCAGTCTTTCCTTTGGTCTTTAATTTTATATTTCTAGTATTTACTTCAGTCGAGTGGAAAGGAGATTTAAATAGTAGGACCCCAATCAAACTGAACAGTTTTAGAGACTTGATGCTACATTGAGAGAAAAAAAAAATTATAGAGAAATTCAAGCAAAACTTTCCATTCAGCACAGTAAATCGAATGCAAGTTGGCAAGAAAAGAAAAAAACTATTATTTTCAATTGTAAAAATGATTGTTTTAACTGTTAAATTTATGGTTTGAATAGTAGAAATAATGGTTGGAACAGTAAAAATTACCATCCAGGAACAGTAAACTTAAAAAGGATCGATTGATAAGTTTTACTTTTTTGGATGGAAATTTTAACTGTTCCAACTATAATTTTTACTATTCAAGCCATAATTTTATCTGTTGAAACAATAATTTTTACTGTCAATAATAATGGTTTTTTCCTTTTTTGCCAACTTGCATTCGATTTACTGTGCAGAATGGAAAGTTTTGCTGGAATTTCACCATAATTTTTATTATTTTTTTTTCTTAGTATAACTCAGTCGTGGGGATTTTCTGAATCTCTCGTATAAAATACACGAAGAACAATGTAACGTTCGTGCAAAGAAAAAATGTAAGCAAGGAATGGCCTCGAGGGATCATAGAAAACATTGGCGAGGCAACAATTTGCCTAATGGCGTTCTTCCTCTTTGCTTTGCCGAAACTGTAACTTTCGCCACGTGGACGCGTGTGTTCCGGCGAATTTCAGAGGGTGCATTTTCAGAGAGTAATTACACGCTGAGTACCCCCGTCTGATTTCTTTCGCAGCGAAGACGGAAAGTTTTATCGATGATAGAAACGCTTCCCTTCCAAGAAGCGGATTGCGTGAGACTCACCAGTATTATCATCCAGACCTTAGGTATACACGGGGCTAAAAGATCTTTCTTCCTTTTTTTTTTGCGACGCCTGCTTTTTTAGCCAAAGTACCTTCACGCAGTCCGTGCCGGCGCTCGATTCTTGCCGAAACTTCGTGAGGGACTTTCGTAATGGTCGTAGACTTGGAAAACTCTTCTTTTCTGCTCCTGAAAAGAATTTTGGGCTTTCTGATCGGTGTGAACGTGACTTTGATGTCTTCGTGAGAGATAAGAGTTTGGATTAGAGCCTGCAAGGGACTATACAAGTTTGCCTAACACGAAAGTATACAGAAGAGTTTCTTTTATGGTTTTTTTCTTTTTTCTTTTTTTTTGGATGGACATAGCAACATCGTTTCTTTCCCAGACTTAAGCAGCCGTAAATCGTCCAAGAAACTTCTTATCGACTAAGTATGCGACGAATACTTTTCTAAACTCAAGATCTTGAAAATTTCACGATTCCCCATCCCAGAGTTGACTAAAGATGAACATGAAACCTCAAAATGTATACATCAGTCGCGGTGCAGGTCACTTTTCACTCGAGAAGGCTCGTATTATCGGGAGATTAAGCGCCAAATTAGACAGGCTAAACTACAATATATGCCGTTTCAAACAACCCCACGGCGGACAATCATCCAGCCGCAACGAGTACAAGTATATTAATTACGCGGTTCGTGTAACAACGAAAGCTGTAAATTACAAATCACCGACGATCGGGAGGCTTAGCAGAAAATTTGCTCCACTTTAACGCGGTACATAACGAGCGGTTAAAAACAAAGCAAAAAAAAAAAATATATAAAAAAAAACTGGTGTTTGCTGCCTGCGGGGGAGGAGGGGGAGGACGAAAACAAAACGTGCCGCACGACCGTAGCCGAAACTTACGAGCTGGCGGTGCAGCGGGGAAAAGTAGGGGGTCGTTTTCCATAAAATAACCCGGGAATTATTACAGCGATGCTCGTGAGTGACGATCGCGAATCAATCGTAGCCTCGAGCCAGCCGACCCTTCGATCCTTTCCCATACGGGATATAACTTACCTAAGCCAAAGGGGGGGGGGGGAGGCCAAAGTCTGCCCTCGCTCGAGCGCGCGAATGCTATTTACGAAATAATAGAGATCGCTCTCAGGTGTATCACTGGGACGGATCGAGTAGATCGATCGAGATCTCTCTCGGGCGCTCGAGGGGAAAAATTTGTATCCGCGAGTGAATGAACCCTCCCTCCGTCTTTGCGGAAATACTTGGCTGCTCTTTTCGGGCCTCTACGTGTGTAACTTTGTGTTTTACGCTCTGCTGTGGGTGTAATCGGCGACAGACGCGGACCTACGGATAACAGAGAGATTTTAATCATCGATCGGTTGGAAGGTGCAATTTAGACCAGCCCTCTCACCTTGGAAGTGTAACTTGGCTTTATAAGAGCATTATTGTTACGCAACAAAGTTGTTGGATAATCGGATTTTTTTTTTTTTTTTGTACGTGGGCGACGAAAAGTTATGTCGGAGGCTAAAGAGATTCGCAAGAAAAAAAGGTACTTGGTTTCAATTATGGTCCCGACAGTGTGCTTCCATTAGCCAAACATAATAAAACCTGATGAATATTCCTGGCTCGGGGGGAACAAAACAATTTCGTCTCGCGTGTTCCCTGAGAGAGCACTAAAACGGAGACCCTAAACGTCTTATTTACGAGCGGCCAATTTAAACCCTTCGAGATTCCCTCCGCTCGCGTATATACACGTATAGTCCAAACCGCAGCCGAAACTTTGCCGAGATAAGAAACTTAGTAACGATCTCGAATCTCGACGCTATATCGGAGCACGTGTATGTGCACGTGCATTATGCTTGAGCATGAGCAGCTCGGGAGATTTACTCGTTGGGCACCTTGATGGGATGGTATCGCGTTTAGCGTCGAGCTAAATATACATGCAGGGCGCGCAGACTACCTTGGAGTATCGGTACATCTATACATCCAGTTGATGGGCTCTTCTTTTCTCGTATACATCGAAGCTATATGATTTTTTAAATATACGTGTGTTTCAGAATGTGCGTATTATAAGTGGACTACTGATGACCACTGCATGTCCGTACAATGCTGTTTTTGCCGTCACTCGTATAAAATCAAATTGAGTCCTGATCAATGCATAGTTCACGTAATGCCCAAAGTGTATTTGAATTTTAGACTGCCAGTGGGAAGGAAATTATAAATATACGTACATGTGTCAGCTGCAATGTCTTATATATTCAAAATTTGTCTCAACTATTGTCTTGCTCGGTAAATACATTTAAAGTTTTTATTACTTCGCAGTTATTGTTGGACTAGCGTTTTAATTGAAACACTGTAATTAA